>JAQGAU010004066.1:0-12173 GCA_034698045.1 Paramacrobiotus richtersi
AAGAATCGCGAAATGGCCATTGATATCTTCAACAAAGCCACGCGGGACGAGATTGCCAAGCACTCCATCCCGCTGCATCTTATCCCCAAGAAACGGGATTATGATGAGCTGATCGAGGCTATCGGCAGTGCACGCGTGGTGCTTATTGGTACATGAATGCATCCAGATTTTCCTGAAACTGTTCATTCAAAATTCGGATATATTAATTTATTTAATTAGTAATTTTGTTGACTTTCTCTTTTCCGTTGTTGTAATTTTGATCCTTTATTAAAAATGTATTTTCTAAGAATCAACATTTATGCAACCGTTTTTCTAATTTATGCAAATTAGCTTTATATATTTAATTGTTAAATATAAATCATATTGAGAGATTTTTTAGAAATGAAGCACAGCGAAAGTTTAGCGGATATGAAATGTTGATAAAATGCGTAGTGATTATTTAGTACGAAGAAGCCCAAATTTTTGTTTTGTGTTTTAGGAGAAGCCAGTCATGGAACACACGGTAAACCAACGGTGCCACATTATGTAATGGGAGTTTATTGTCTTCTTGCACGGGGCAATTGAGCCCCCTTAACACATTGAACTTTCCATACGACAGTGATATGGATTATGGAATCTTCGTTTTGCAGAGTTCTACCGCGAACGAGCGTTGATTACCAAGCGACTAATCGAGGAAAAGGATTTTACATGCATCGGTAATTATTGTTGATTATTTCAGCATATTTTCTGGTTGTTTTGATTATTGCTTTATATTATATTTCATCGGTAATTATTTGGATTATTTCAGCATATTTTTACCTTTTTTCTTTGTATGTTTTGTATTTCTTTTGTTTTACTTTGAATCGTAATGTATTTATTCAACAGTAGTGCTTTATTTTGTCAATAATTACTAGCTCTTTCTCTGCATTTTATCATTTTAAAACGAGATATATTGAGGAAATGTCGTGGATAAAGAAGCGCTGTGGAGGAATGGATTTTTTGTCGATTACCGTGTTTAATTTCTTTGCAGCGGTGGAAGGGGATTTTCCTGACACTTTCACGGTTAACCGCTACGTCCAGCAGCTGAACAAGCAGACCGATGCGCCCAAGACCGCGCGCGAAGCTCTGGAGGAGTACAATCGTTTTCCGGTAAGAAAGCCTTCAGTTTTTTGAAATTCCTCTTGTTGTGGAAGAAGAAAAGAATTTTTCCATCTGAATAATTTTTTTATTTTATTCCGATTTTTTTTTTTACTGTTTTTATTTTTTCTTAATATATTCTAAATTTTCTTCTAAACATTTGAAATTAAAAGTTTTTTAATTTTATTAGATTTTATTATTATGTTTTATCTTGAATGTCACAGAGGCTCGCATTTCGGATAGTGCTAATATGATGTATCCGTTTTGGGTGAATTGTCAAACATCGGAGTGTAATGGAGTATGCTAGTAACTTTTGCGGCGGAGTATTTATGCGCTAAATCAGAGTGAATGTAGTTGAGCGTATGCATTCCGTTAGCGAGTTGTAGTGCAATGGCTCAGATCCTCTTTTGGCAGCATAGCTACTTTCACATTGTGAAGTGTGATAATTCAATACTCTGAAATTAAAAGTTTTTTTTGTGTTTTTTGGAATTATACTGGGATTTGTTTCGTACAAAATGCACAGGAAATCTGAATTTTGTTGAGTATTCCCAAGTGATTAATACATACGCGATTAATTAATACATACACGATGTACTGGGTAGTCGCTTCCAGTTTTGTCACTTATTAAAGTAAAAGAAGTAGGTATTGCTAGAAATGATAATGCCCGACAAGTCGTTTCTTTTTGGTGGTTTATCTTGTGTCCAGTATAATGAGTTCCGGATACAGTAACTGCAGTGGGCAGTGGCTGGTGTGCAGATTAGTACAGCGGAAAGCGTAGAACAGGGGCCGTTAGCGAGCTTTCAGTTCGGCGATCTGGCGGATTTCGATCTGTGTAACGATTTCGAAAAAAGCCTGTTCACTGTGTTTAAGTTTTCAGAAGTAAAATATGTAAAAAAATAAAACCGCATTTTTAATTATATTCACCATTATGTCGTTATTTTTTTACTTTCATTTTCTACATTTTATGCGTTATTTCTCCATGGGAGTAATTACAATTTGGCGTTTGACCGTAAGTCATTCATTCACCACGACGCTCATTGTTTAATAGCTATGGATGTGGCGCAACTACGTCATGTTGAACTTTGTCGAGTGGTTGCGGCATCACAACGACCGGGCGGGGAAAACCGGCGGGGACAAGGAGAAATCGGTGCTGTGCGGTCTGGACGTGTACTCGCTGCACCGCTCGGCCGACGCCGTCATCGAGTACCTGGAGCGGGTCGACCCCAATGCGGCCAAGGCGGCGCGGGAGCAGTATGAGTGCTTTGAGAAGTTCGGGGATGACACTACTATGTATGCGTTTGCGGCGCGCTACGGCCTCACTAATGTAAGTGATGTTTATTTGTCAAGATAATTGATTATGAGTACTGGATAAAAATAATAAAAAAACAATAAATTATACTAAAAATAAAATAAATAAATATCGAATAAATTGACTACTAAAAAAAGTAATAAACATTACCACTTAATTGTTACAGTTCATGAGCAGCATTTTGTGGTCTTTTAATGGACGTTGGGACTGGTTTCGCAGCAATCTTCCAGCACTGTGAACGGAGCTCTTGGAAATACTTTGCAGAAATTTCAAATTAGCTCGCTTGGGAATTTGAAGATGGTAGTTTATATCAAATAAATTACCACATAATAATTATAATTCATTATTATAATTTTATTTTTTCCGGAAAAGTTATCAGAACGATAACAAGCTTAATGCAGAATAATTTCAGAACATGACTTGTGTTGAACATAACTTGAAGATGAAATTGTAAGAATAATAAAAATTAAAAGATGAAAAAGAATAGATTGAAAACTGTGTTGATCAGATTTCATGTTCGAATTTTTTTAATCAATGACTTATTGTAATGTGGCCGTTCGTTCGAAATGCAGTAGACTGTTTTGAAATGCGGTGATCGTAGTGTAACGGCTCGCAGTACTGAGTCGGAAACTGGTTCTAATTATGAGATACGATAGAAATGGTCTTACTTCTATTAATGATCTGACAAGCGGTTTCATAATTTTTTTTCGATAACTACAGTATAACCTAACCTTCGTTGTGTCGGTTTTTGGGGTATTTGTAATTCTGATTATTTTTTATGTGAAAGTAATAGAAAATTTGAACTTGTATATTTAACGTGTTTTTGTATAAACGGTACCAGGATAAACAAATACGGGTAAAGTAAATGGCCATGCAGTTTTTGAAATTCTGCACAGTATGAAAAAATATGTATAAATAATTGTTTATTGTGTGTTTATGATCTGGTTGAAAGAAAGGCAAATGCACTGGTTATTTTTTTATGGATTTATAGACATGTGAAAAAGAAGCGATGAATGTGCTGAAAGAACTGAAAGAACACACGGAAGAGTATCTCGCGAAGACCAAGGATGGACTGGAAATGGAGAGTGAACTCTTTGGATGTATCATGAATGCCGCGGTGGTGGAAGGGGCGGAACGCGTGAGTTGTCGTTTATCAATGATAATGAACCAAAATTAATGTCACATGTTCTGTATTTCTTCCGTACTTTTCTAGTTGTTATGTTTTAATTAACATTTTTGGATATTTTCGTTATTTCTTTTGTTAATTTTAATGTAATTAATTGATTGTGTATTTCTTAATACAGATAATTTTATTTTTTTCGTGACCATTTGCTGTTTGTAAGTTTATCATGTGATTTCATTAAATGTTTCGTATTTGATTGATTCGTTTCGTTCCAGCTGGTCATAACATGTTTTCTTTCGTTGCAGTACTATCGAGTTATGATGGATGCGGATGCGACCAGTTGGAATGTCCGGTGAGAGAATAATCCCAAAAAATGCTGTTGTTCCGTCGTTATAGAAGATCCCGTCTGTTGTGTAGCGATTCCTGCATGGTTGCGGCGCTGGAACGCTTACTGCAGTGGAAGAGTAACGTGCTGGGTCGACCGGCCAAAGCTGTCGTCTGGGTACGTGCTTATACTTTCCAGAGATTTCGTGTACGGTTTCACTTCCAAAGAAGGTTTAATTCAATTTATAAAAATGTTTAAATAGGTTTAAATTAACATATCTTGTAAACCGTTGTCAGTACCGTGCTTGTAATGGTTGCTAGAAGACGTGATTAAGTCGTAGTGTAGCGGCTCAAACTGTCCACAACACCTTAGTCTTTGATCATACAAGTACTGGGAAATGAGTTTAGATGTTGTTTTTTTATCGGAAATGATTTCTAGTTTACGTAGAAAAGATTTTGCGAAAATTCGACCGTACTGATGTCGTTTTGTCTGTGTTTACAGGCTCATAACAGTCATGTAGGTGAGTCTCATTGACCATTCCGCAGTGATAACTTGTGCTACAGTGTTGCTGTTATAATCAGATTCTGGTGTTTAGGTGATGCACGTTTCACGGAAATGGGACGTCGACGGAAGGAACATAATATCGGTCAGTTGTGTCGGGAAAAGTGGGGTGATAACACGGTGTACAACATCGGCTTCAGGTATTTGTACATTTTTCGTTGCGTTTATAATTTGATAATAATAGCCCCTCTAACCGTGTGTTTTTTTTACCGTTTTTCGAAATCATCTTCGTTAAATTTCTGTGCATTAAAATATTATATAAATGTATTTAGACATGATTTTTCAATAATAATTTCTTACAATTTTTTATGTACCGTATTTGTGAAGGTTTTGGACTGATTTGTTGGAAATGTTTTGAACAATTTGTTAAAATAAAATTTTAATTATTAAAACATATTTTTGAATTATTAAACCATATTTTTAAATTATTAAAATATATTTTTGATTATTTTAAATTAATATTGTTATTTTTCAAATAATATTTTTTTCGTAGTTTTGTAAATATAATGTGCTCTTATATAATGTGTTCTTATATCTGAAAAAGGTGACACATATATAAGATTTATTCCGCAGTCGCCTTTTAACGAAATTGACTCAGTAAAAATTGCAACATAATATTTTAAATTTTAAAAAAAAATAAAAAATTAAATGAACAAGTTTATTACATGGTTTGATGATCCCCCCTGTAAAATCCCCTTTTCCTATGCAGCACGTACAACGGTGAAGTGACCTGCGCGTCCGATTGGGGTCAGAAGCGGATCGAGAAGAAGACAGTCAACAACGCCATGGACGGCTCCTACGAGAAGTTCCTACACGATGTGGCCATGGAGCACAACATCCACAACTTCCTAACCATCTTCAAAAAGATCTCGGATGAAAAGAAACCGAAAAAAGTCCCCACGGGCGCCCATCCCTTCCCCAAACTCCCGGATAACAAGGAGTTCAAGAATGTGCCCATTACGAGGTGAGAGGAGCGTACACACTACTAGTGAGCGGCGTAGAACAGTGGCGTCAATTTACTTCATTCATGGCATCTGTGCGTTCTAGCCTTCTATGCAATGCCTGCAGTTAGTGTTAGCGACAGTAATGATACTTTCGGTAGATTTTTTCTCATATGGCTGATTATCAATTGTACATTTTGTGACATTTTTTCTACAATTATAGTTTTAAATTTTTTCAGTTTATTTATTGAATATATATTTTATATACGATTCGGGATTATTATTCATACTTAGTCATTGTGCAGATTAATCGCCTTTTCACGGTAGAAATATTAATCGCTTTTAATATTAAACTTCGTTGATGCAGACATTACAGATCTAGATATTATTTGCGTAGATGGCAGTTTTATCGTTTTTTAATCATTTGCTCGACTGACTGACCGCTACGTTGGGCATGTACCGAACGTTGTAGAACAGTGGCTGTAAGATTTTATAAGGAGATTTTCAGAACAGCTGTGTGTACGCATTATCTGCATAAAGCCAACGCATATATATTATATGACTACATTTTTTTGATTCTATAATTTATTATGTGAATTTCAAGTGTGTTATGAAAGTATTTAGTATCCGTATCTTGCCTTTTATTATTCACATCGAAAATGGTGATTGTTTTTCGTGACATTTGGCTGTAATGTAATATGATAGCTGTAAGGCAGCATATTTTCCAGGTGCTAGTATATGTTGATATTGCCAGTATCGTAGAACAGTGGCCTTCAACGTAACAAGATACCGGTATTATTTTAGCTGTTGTTAAAGAACCAAATGATTTGGATGTTTAGTGAGATGGGGAACATGTTTTTCACATGTTGCATAGTTCGTTCTTTTTGGTTGTTATTCATTTGAGAATTGACAATTTTTTGTATTTCTGTGTAGTTTCCCATTGGAGCGAGCCATTGGCGGTAAGCGGTGTCATTACTAACAATAAATGATATTACGTCTATATAGTGAATAATGTCATGTTGTGTTTGCAGTCATTTACCGCCCGGAAACTGAACGTTATTCACATTTCTTCGAGGCATACTTGAGCGAGCAGTTTGACGCCGTGATCCACATTGTAAGTCAGCGGTACTAGTGTTCTTTGTGCAGTGAATTTCGCTAAACATTTTTTATATCTTTTTCTTTGTATCAGCCGATCATCAGGAAGTGTCAGAATGTATAAGGAAATAAATAAAAACCGTAAATTTAAACAAAAAATACAATTATTTGAATTATTATTTTAAAATAATTATTAGTATTAATTTATTATTTTAAAAAAAATCGAAATAAATTCAAATTAAATCATAAGATAAAAAGTCAAATATGAAATTTAACATAAACCTATAAGGATAAATATATATGTCGAGATCAAAAAATATTAATTAAGAAATAAATAAAAGCTGTAAATTATGTAAAAAAAATACAATTATTTGAATTTTTATTTTTAAATTTTATTAATATTAATTTATTGTTTAAAAAATTATCTAATAAATTCAAATTAAATTATAAGATAAAAAGTCAAATATGAAATTTTAACTTAAACCTATAAGGATAAATATATATGTAGAGATCAAAAAACATTAATTAAGAAATAAATAAAAGCCGTAAATTTAAAAAAAAAATACAATTATTTAAATTATTATTTTTAAAAAAATTTTATTATTGATTTATTATTTAAAGAATTATCGAAATAAATTTAAATTAAAATATGAGATAGCAAGTAAATTAAGGTCGAATATAAAATATAACCTAAACCTTTAAGGAAAAATATACAGAGATCAAAAAATATGAATTTCCAGTTCAGAAACAAAAATAAATAGGAAGTACAAAACAGATCATTCCGTACTTGTATTGTTTTGCATTGAATTGAATTGGACGTTTCTCTTTCGAATGATGACTGTATTCTTGCTGAATAGGACAAGACCAACGCCCTCTTGGCTCTGGACGATAAAGCTCGCAAACCGGGTCAAGAAGAGGAGAATCTTCCGGAATTGTTCCCTTTCGGCATCTGAGACCTATTTATCATCGCTCTGCACCCGATCTCCTTGTATCAAGGCTGTAAATTACTCGTGTACAGAACTTTCTATGGACACTCGGTCACTGTGTGTCGTTTGACCTGGAGTGAATTTTAACGGGTTTTACTCATTTTGTCTGATATTATTACCGATTTCTCATGTGTACTGCCGAGTTTGGATAATTGTTGTACAGATTTGTTTTGGCGATTTTTCTTCTCTTTTGTGTTTAATTTGTGGAATATTTCAGTTGTAGTTGATAAGTTTTTGGGATGCCGTCTGCGCTGCAGTTTTGTACACATTTTCCGGGTGCATGCGCCATGATAATGTTAATAAAGAAGTTGACGAACATCCCGGGATTTTTTTGCTGAATAACTGTAAAATAGTTTATTTCCTGTATTATTAAAAAATAAAAATTATTGACGGTAAAAACATAAGTAAAAATAAATGGTTATACTGTATACAATTTCCCCCCACTGGAATCAAAGAAAGTAAAATGCCTAACGAACTCGCGGTACTCCTATGGAAACAAAGGTCATTAAGTCTGAATTATCAGGATCCACGTTTTCACGGTGGTTTGTGGTGGGCCCTGTCCTCATAGTGATTCTTAGCTTTATTTTTGAATCTCGAGTGGTTCTTGAAGGGTTTGATACGTAGTGGATTCTCCTGAATGGAGGCCTTGACGCGCTGGTAGGCCTCATTGGCGGCGGCCGGGGTACTTTGTAACGCTTGATCCGCCAGGAATCGTCGGCGTTTCCGGGCGTCCAGGACATGTTTAGGGATATCCGGGATCATGTACATGACCACGGTGCAAATCCCGTACACGGTCGCCTACAAATTATACGATTTTATCAGCTCGCTTACGCAAAGTGTACGTTACTATTCAATTACGAGATAAAATGAATAATATATACAAGACAGTTAATACGGTACATACGCGTAGGAAATTATCGTAAATTACGTATCTACTTCAATTTCTCTCTTTGGTCAGCATTTCACATTGGATTACCACGATTGTTTCGGGTAAATGAACATAGAGTGAACTACAGTGTAACAGGAGTGTAATAAGCGTCAAGGCGTAAATCGTAGAACAACGGCTCCTACGTCACAGCAAGTACACATATTTGCGTTCGAAGGTTCTCACATTTGTACTCAAGCGTAAAAAAAGTACTTATACTTTTTTGTATTTATATATTGGTTCACAGGAGAATGTTGGCTTTCTAAGGTTTTTCAGTAGCCATGCACGAGAACGATGCACGTACCACGTAGCCAAGGACAAAAGATAGTCGTAGGACGGTTAATTCGTAATAAAACTTGTTGAATTCACCCTGATGGTTCCGAAAGCTTTCATATCTGCAAAGAACAACCTTTCCACGTTCGAGCATTTTACAGGTGTCAGAAACCGCGCGAAGAGCTGCTTGAGTGCAAAACAAAGAATTCCGAAAGTGGGGTTTTACAAAATGGCCGTAAGCCGACGAACAGAAAATTTACAAAGACCTAAAAAAAAGCAAAACATTTCCGCTTACCGGCAGCGTTCCTGTCCCAGACCGACCGGCGTAATGGCGAGTGAATGGTTGATATACCCCGCCATGGAACCCTTATGTTCCGCCGCGTACAGACTCTCCGCTAACGTATCCGATGTAAATGCAATCAGAAACGCCTAAAATACATGTATAACTACAACACTTTCTACATATTCATCACCCTCGTATCCTTGCAGATATTGACTTACGTTGACCCATACCTACAACAGAAGAGTGTTCACTACGCAGACGTGAAACGCTACATCTCAAAGAGGTGGTCTTACGGACTCTTAAGTCTCTTACCGACAGCACCGTCATCCAGCGCAGCACATGCAGCCAGATGCCGATGGAGCGCGCGCGCAACGCCAATGGCCGGCGACAATTGACAATGAGTTTGTGCGCGTCCAAGCGGATTTCCACAATGTTATTCAGCAGGGAGACGAGCGCGCCCAGGGGGAAGGCCGCTCCGAACAGGACGATAAAACCAAACTGGATGACTATATGAAAACGCATTGTTTTTAGGTATTAATGCAGTTACGCTTGTATTGGCTTTACTGCTCCTGCCTGTTCAGTGATGCTACGATATCTATCTGTACTTTAGTACTAGCGACGCAGCAAAACGAGTTTGGTACTTTTGAGCTGCGCTTTAAGATAAGCAAGCCGTAGAGTAATGGCTAATACAAACATCATTCGGGATAGGGCTAACTGTCTGCAAAAGCCTATCTTACAAAGATTAATGTAAAGAGACCTAGAGTTTTTATCGTGAAGTACTGTAACCCTTTTTATCAAAGTATACACACACAATCCATTTATGCCAATAATTCATAACTTCCCAGCTCGAACAAAATATCTCGACATAAATGCGCTCTCGTATTGCAGTGTATTTTATCTTTAAATTGCATGCGTTTATTAAAATTATTTTCAAGCATGCATTTCCTATATTCATACCGGTTTCCATGTACTCTCCAGTCAGTCCCATATACGGCAGGAGTTTGTATTGCTGATCCAGGAAGGTCGCATTCAGCTCGGTAGTCGAGACGATCCGTCCAAGGCGAACCCGGACTGTGCGTTGCAGCATACTGCAATCGCAGTAATTAGAACATGTGCAGTAAGCGTATCGTAGAACAGCGGCTCACACTCAGAAGGAGGGAGAATAGCAACCAACTTACGCGCATTCGCGGCGTATACCATGGTACATAGTTTTCAGAATAACGAAGAGAAAACAATTTATTTTTAACAAAATGCTTTTTACTTGGTACTTGAAGTACACGTTACCCAGACACAAAAAAATCTGTAAAATAATTGACGTTTTATATGATTACATGGAATTTGGATTTTTTGTTTCGTTTGTTAGTCTGATTTTGAGTTTGTTTGTCTTGCATGTATAAATACAGACAGACAAGCTGTTTCGACTTTCAATCGATCATTTCACACGTTTAGGACTTATAAAACCTGCTGTTTACTCGTTTAAAACCGTTTAACTCAAATGACCGCAAATACGCAAGTGCTAGCTGTATGTGCATCAGCCTACAACCATGTAGCTAAGAATTAGTTATGATTGCGCGAAAATAAACGGATAGTGTGATACATTCTCCTTACGGATAAAGATATTCGGCAATATTGCAGATGATCTGCTTTCCACACATGGTAATAATCAGCTGAACGCCCAGCTCGGCAAAACATCCCCCAATATCACACGTCTCCAGCATCATCCCGGCCACACGCCGGTAATGTCCGGGTGCTCCGATGAAACGGCCTTTCGCGAACGCCAAGTAGAACATGGGCGCGAAGACGTTGACGAACTGGAACCAGTACGCTTTCCACGCCAAGCTCTCTTCGTGCTCGCGCTGTGTCCGGTACATTTCTGCAAACGTAAATTCAGTTCTTACAAAGTTATGCGAAGAATCATGACCTTATAACCTGGTTGCCCACAGGCCACAGCCATTTAGGATTTGTTGAAATTGAGAATTCTAATTTTTTTCCCCGCTGTACAAATCGTACGTGTTACACTTTTCAGTATTATCCAAATCACATATATTAAAAAACAAAAACTACACATTAATTACAAATTTTTTTTTGATAAGTCAACCTGGCTGGAAATTACAGTCACCAACAAACCGACAGAATTCTCTGTTGTTCTACTTGCAACTGCTTTCGTATTAGTACGAATTAACAGTACTGTTCATCATAATCGACAGTTTTTACATTTTGGCTGTATGTTTTCAACTTGAATGCTCGCTTTGAAAATCAGTGCGTTTGAATATATCAGAATGTACAAGTCGTAGTGTAACGGCTCTGATCCAGAACTCGTCAAGGACGCATATATAGCCTGTTTATCAAAGTTAGTAAAAGCGTAGACTTTACAGTACTGTATGTATCACCTTTTTACCATTGTGCGTCTTTTTTTAACCCTAGCCACCTGTTATCATCTAATTTCTGCCTTACGGTACGTTGGTTTCTGCACAAGTTCAGTGACAGATTAAAATAAATAATTTTGTGTGATTATTAATTATTAAATTTGTTATTAACATAACTTATTATTAATTAAATTAAATTTATTTAACTGCAGAAGGGGAATGCTCTGCGCTTAATCCTTGGAAAAATCTATGATCAGAACTATTCGAAAAAAATATTAACATTCTATTCTTATTAAAATAAATCAAATATTTTGTGGTTAACTAAATGCAGCATTGAAATCACAGATGGGAAACTGGAAATGCATATATATTCGACAAATAGGCTACAACATGATATATTTACTGAACCAATGACATGACAAATTACAATACTCGACGGAAACTGTTGCGTACCCCAGTCCGTCAGTCTGGCAGCAATGTACACATAGATGTAGTTGAGAGCCAAGATGGTGGCTAGATTGACCAGTGTGGCAACGGGACCGGCGACCTTGGCGTGGATACTACTCAATCCATACTTTCGAATCAATTCCGCGCGTAACTGTGTCCGGACTAATATCACACCGAATGTCACCAGAAAGATCAGCAAAACCTGCAAAATAACAGTCCTAAAACTTGTAGGAGAAAAACAGCAACCAAATGATTAAACGTTGCTAAATGAGCTACAAGAACTTCAGCAACAAAATACTAGCATAACTATTCGTACAAACGAAATACTGGCAATCCAGCTGGTCAACCGCCGCAACACCAGCGTCGTCCGCGGCACGAACGGCTCCAACATCCCGGTGACCACATTCCTGCGCATCATGGGCG
>JAQGAU010004067.1:0-12173 GCA_034698045.1 Paramacrobiotus richtersi
GAGAGCGCTCTTCGCAGAAGTTGCCGTGCAGCAACTCCTCCTGTGGACGAAAGAGCTTGTAGATCAGACCGAAGTGGACCGACATCTCGCTCGCTGTGGGCAGCAAATAGTCGTGCAGCATAGGAGCCGACCAACGCCCGGAACAGGAGAGTGTTCTCGCTAGGCCGAGCACGGGGTACGCATGGTCTGGACATTGTTCGAAAAAAGCCATGAGAGAACTTTAGTAATATGCAACAACTTGTAAACTAGTCGCAGTGTAAAAGCGTGAAGTAAACTGGAATTCAAAACTGGAATGATAATTTGTGTTGCAGATTTTTGATTTATATACGGCTGTGTGTTACTGTGTCAGTGAGGTTCCGAGGTGTTACACAGATTATCGGTTAGCTATTGGCTGAAATCTAGTTATGAGGCGTAGACTTGGAAATCTGATCCTGAATTTAATTGCTTTTAAATGTGAGCGAATTGCGCTTTTGCAGATGCTGACCCATGGGTCAAGCTAGTTCGGATTACGATGATGCGACACGCTTGTTCGTGATCTACTGTAATCAGATATAACATAATCAAAATCCCGTCATCACACAAAACTCACAAGAAACAACAAGGAATAAACAGTCAACAAAGCAATTCACTTAGTTGCTTTTTTAAGTTTATCAATCAGATTCAACAACGTTTCACGTGAGACAAACCCCAGCTTGCACACTTCTTTCATCACGGCGCATGCCTTTGGCTTGTTAATTGTACCCCACTTTTCTACACACATATTACGAAGCTGCACTGCCAAGCTGAGATTACTGCCCTCGAAAAAATCCTTGGCATTAGTTGAGCAGAATTCTTTCGATTTACAGATCAGCTCAGCGTAGACTTTGCGCATCTCATCAGTAAGTTCGAGTTTCGCTGGGATAAACTTTGCGTAATCAATGTCAACACCAAAGCCCGGATCAATAGCATTGCCTTCTTCATCAAAATCAGCTGGATCAGGTACCCGATACCCTTGCACAACGAATGACTCCTCTTCCTGCTCCAGCTGAATTGCCCTCCGTAGTTTTTTGCTAGGATGCTCTTCAGGCTCTGTTTTGGTACGACGTGACCTCAAGTAAGCTCTGTCATACGTCGCACACATCAACTCGTATCGCTCTACACGCTCTTCATCGGTTTCTTCGGCCTGATCAGTCATCAGCTTTTGGTACCGTTCAAATGGCGGCATCTACAATTACAGAAGAAAGTTTTCGAAAACCGATAGCAATGATATTATGTAACATTACGTAATAACGTAGAAGCAGACGAAAATCGAAAAGTTTTATTCACTGATTTTTTTTCAAAATTTTTTCCGATATATACTGGCCATTTTGCGTAAGAAAAGCAGCGCGGAGCAGCGTAAGCGATACGAGCTGAAGCAAACTACACATCGCAATTTGTTTCTGTTTTTATTGCACATATTGTTGCAAAGGAAGCACCACACACGCAATTCACCGAAGATCTTAGATTTTTTTGCAAATTCATAACGTACAATAACTGCGAATTTTCGGGATGAGCTGCTACGCTTTGCATATTGCATGTGAATTTCCCTGCTGTCATTCAAATCGGCTGAGAAAAGGCGGTTGGGGAAGCACTTAATCTGAATTGATGGGATAGTGAGAACCAATTACACACAGCGTGATTTGTCAATTACGCACAGCATGCCAAATAGCGCGCAGACATTTGTGGAAACACAGCGGGACACCATATTGTTAATGTATGGCAGCATTAAATATTTTACAAATAATTGAAATTCTTATTAAAAGAAATTATTCGTAATATTAAAAACAATGATAATGATTCTATTATCCCAAAATAATCATAATAACATGATGATAATATTCTTGAACAACTTGCGATTACTGGTTCAACGTTGATTGCGACGCGTAAGTTTGGTTTTAATTGAAATAAAAGCATATTCAAGACTGCCCCATGTTATGGGGCAGTACACCGTAAACTATCCCCCCTAAATGCGTGCAACCGTATCTTCACGGCTGTAAAGCTGCATACTGTGCAAATGCGCACGAACAGAGAATTGCCGGCTTGCGCAGTAATATATTGAAATTATATTAAATTTATATTTCAATCTGAATAGCCGGTTAAAACTTGGGCTAATTGACCGTCAAATTTTATAGAAACTGTTCAAAAGTAAGTAATATAGTATTATTGCTATATTCCTTACTTCAGATGTATGATAAGGAAGGCAAACGGTGCAGGGAACCCGAAAGCAGAACACTCAAGGACAGAGAGGCAAGAAGAGTTGAAGACGCTCAGGTTGGGGCACGAATCGTCCGCGCGATTAGGGAATGGTTGGGGCAAATCAGCTCTCGTAATCAGCACAACACCTGCAAAAGACAACACTTCATAAACACAACAGCAACGAGAACTGCTTACGAGACCAACGAGAAATGCCAGCGAGTATGCCACAAATAAACACGCTCTGCACATGTTCAAATCTGTACACAGCATGCAGTAGTTTACGTGAACTACAGGTTTATTAGGACTTGCGCACAGTTTATTGAAAATAATTTTTTAATTTTCAACAACAATGAAAATTTAGGGTAAAACGCCCGTAAAACTTCAAAACCTACGTGAAACTAGTAAATATAGTAACAATACTATATTTACTTACTTATTCTGGAGGAAAGGAACCAAAACCGACGTTGATGGACCCGTAAACAGCTGCCGCTCATGTAGAACTAGCGTATTTCCAGTGGACGTGCAGTACTGTTAAAAAACACGTAGAGCCTTCAAACCCGTGCTGGCTTTTAAAATATAACATTTATAAGTTATATTTAACTTATAAGCATCTGCTTGATGCAAAAAACCTTACCAAATTGATGGTTGACTTGGTTAGGACGACCACGTTGTGCCCGATCTTTCACTTCGGATTTCCGTTACGAATTCCTATCAAAACCGAGAATATTCGGTTTAAAAACAATAAAAATAACATTCCGCGTTATTTACACTTAAGAAACTACGGTTTCTTACCAAGAGACAACGGGGAAACTTCGAGGAGCCAGACGGATCAATGGGATCACTCCACACGGACTTCAGGGCCGAATAACAGTCAAATACAGTCCGTAGCGCACAGACAACACACCGCCCGAATACCACAACAAACCAATGACAAAAACCAAAACAAAAAACTTGCACGGTGATTCGGGATGGAGTTTATGGGGGAACTATCAGATTTTATTGGGGAAATTAATATCTGGTTCGCTCAAAAGAACGGCGTTGGATTTATGCGCACGGTACACCGAGCCAAGCCAAACATTTTGGCGTCTTAAAGAAAGACGGGGCGGGGCGTCTTAAGACGTTGGGACCGAAAGATGGCGCCACTGGCGCTAGCACAGTTTTCTTTAATTTTACTAATTAAATTAATTATAATCAGTGTCTTTCTTTAATTGCTGTATTATGTAATACTAATTGTGACGTAACTATATGTGATTATTAAATATAATTAAAAATAATTTTAATTTGTTGACCTCTTGAACCACGCCGGTAGCGTGTACTCCCAGCGGGGAGCCTAATTATCCCTAGGGAACAATAGCTCCGCGGGGTACAAAACGTCGCCAGAAGTACCAATATACTACTGTTTTTCTCTTTTTGACAGTGAGTTTGACTTCGTTCAAGAAAACGATGGCGAACTCTATGATGTGTGTCTTACACTCTCAGCACAGCCATGTTACTGACAGAAAATTTAGTTTTTTATTTACCAAATACTCATCGAACTTTAAAGCGGTTTTCGCAATCTTGCGGTGGGCCAAAGCATCTGGTACCGTCCAGTCCTCGTACAGTTTCTTTATAGTGTCGTTCAAAGGCTCGTCGTCAGGACCAATGACGGTTTGCGGCCGATATGGACTCATTCTTGTAGCTGTGTGTCGCTTTTTCCAGTTCTTGCGGTACCACCAAACAGCTACCGTTGCAATAATCAGTGAAAGAACAGACCCTATTGTTGACCAAACCTTCCACTGACTTAATGGAGCACTTGCTTTAACTGCAGGGAATGTAGTTCCGGCTTGCCGCACTACAACATAGTCGATCATGAAATAAGCCGCCATGTTAACATGCTGTGGGCTAGGCAAGATTGCGATTTTCAAAACTATTTGCATGGGCACCGCAGGGATCCTAATCCGGTATCCTAAACGCCCGATTTCTTTGCCATCGACAAACCAAATTATGCATTCCTTTGTCCAAATGATCCTGAAGTTATGGAACTCATTATCAGATATATTTCCCACGTTGACGGTCCATGCTGATTTCTTCAGAGGTCCGTTGTTTACACGTATTTTTATTTGGTTTGGATTATCGGTTCGTATTTCAGCTATCGCAATAGAGTATTCTTCGCACAAAGGGGAGCCATTAAAATGACATGCAGAGTGGACCAATCTGATCGACATAATAAACGTCATATCACTAGGCTCTGCCAGATATTTGGCTCTGATTTCGGCTTCCCCGTAGACAAAACTGAACCCTGGTCCCGTGCCTACATGCACGTCCTGGTAAGATGCATGTGCGGAATTAATCTGCTTTATTTCGGCTCTAAGATTAAGTAGCCCTTCGGACACTTGTACGTTATCAGCTCGAGTGCGCGCAAGTCCATTTCCAGTGATTTCATCGAAATTTCCCACATTCCATGCGCTTTGAAGCTCGCTTCCGTTGAAATCATCTCGAAATACCTCGGTCAACCCTACAAGCAGCAGACTCAGTTAGCGAAGGGACGTGAGCTACATTTTTAACGCAACATTTACTACAGTTAGCTGTGGGGGGGGGGCATATTTTGTCTGACACCTTCACTGTCCTACAGTTTCTCAGCGCAAGGTCACCGTTCTCCATCTTTGGTTTTACAACGGACTTTCACGACTCGTCGCATGCGGATCGGCTTGAGTCCCTGGTGAATCAACTACATAAGTAAATATACCTTCATAAACAAATCGGGACCTGGCTACAGCTTGCACGCTTGGAAGAAAATCGTAAGCGTAATGGCTAATGCGCTAAGACTTACTAGTGATCGATGCTATCGATAGTGTGCACCGAGCTCAGAATATTGACATGCTAGTCAGACCTTTCTAACCAGATCTGACTACACTACCAACTTAACACAGACGGTTCAGAGGATCTCTGGACTCTCGTTCTAATGTGGAAAAACTCTCTCACTACAACTTGCTAGTACACAGCTACTTGACTTCCGTAAGGAAGATCCTACTTCTTACAGAGGTCACCAAACACACACAACTTCCGTCAACACGTAAGTTTAATCACACACACACTTAACCAGAACTGCTTCTGATTCCAAAGTCTCTTCTTAACACACTGAACACACGATCACTCTCAGCGATGATGGCATCTCGTTACAAGGCAGATTCTACAGTCAACCGCATCCACGTACAAACAGTCATACAAACAGTAAGCAACAGCAAATAGGCACACGTCAGGTAAAGCCTGTTAATACATAACACTCGTACAACGTGATATCCAGACTAGCACGTCAATATATCAGAATGATGCGGTATAATAATAATTACAACTATGTATTTTATTCCGCCATTGCAATACTTCTATTAATGTTCTCTATGGGATGACACATGCAATTTCGGCCAAAATCGATAAAGATGTCATTTAATATGCCGCTTTATGTTTCTAAATTTTCCTGATGTAAGTAGTTCGTACACGGGACGGAAAATACGTTTATAAAAGTTTTCTAAAAATAATTGCGGTTTTGTGATGCTGGCACTGCGTTCTTAATAAAAAAAACTAAAAAGCCAGGGCTATTTTGCCCTAATTGAAGTGTGAGCGGACTGCATTACAGAATTATTAACCATAAATTATTCCGAAGTATTAGCAAAACCAGCAGAGACAAAAAGAGCATGCGCATAAACACCGCTAAAAATTCAAAAGTTTGTAAATTATTGTTATAACCATAAATTATTATTAACCATAAATCATTATTGTTAACCACAAATTAGAGCGATACCATAAATTAACAAAAAACCTTAAAATTAATTACTGTTTGCAACTTTGCTGGACACAGCAACAAAACCCATGTTGAATGTCGACCGCGATTTGGAAGGAAACAGAGAGGGGCATATATTGGAAGGGAACAGAGAGACGCATGTTGGAACTACAGCTGCACAGATTCACAGACATTCGGGTGCGCTGCCTTTTGCAACTAACAGTTTAAACTTTGACAGCTTTTCGAGAATTCCGAGCCGATAGTTTTGTAGAGAATTAAATTTTCTACACAATGGTATCAAATTTAGCACTGGAAGAACACTTGGTTTCCAACACTGGACGAACATCCTCATTGCTCGCACAAGGCTATATCGGTGCTCTGCCCTGTGTAATAGAAGGAGAGCGTGGCAAGTTTAAAATCGTCTCTATTGACTTACAAATCACCCTTCGTACCTACATTTACACCAAAAAATGCCCGAAAAAAATGAATCGGTGTGTCAAAACGCAGCCTGGTGTGCGCCAGCACGTTGCATCGACGTACGCACACACACATACGCTCACGTATTAGCCACGCTGAATTTGTCAGCTTAAATTCATTTCAGAATTGTTAACGATTTAATTTTCCTGTGAAAGAATTATTTCCTCCATTCTTCCCAGTTATTCAATCTTATTATTACGGCATCGTGAAAGATCTTTAGTTATTTTGGCTATGGTGGAAACACGTATGATTCCAAGAATTTTGACTGTACGCGTCAACATTCCATCCCGTACAGAAGGAGCTCATCAGCGGGAACCCATCATGAGCACCGTGTCGGACTCCAGTAAGTAACTAAAGTTTCAAAACCTTCCACCGTAACTTTACGAACGTTTACACATCGTAGACGTTGAGGAACTGATGGCTGAATGGGCCACGTCAGAGAATAAGGCTGCTGCCTTTCAAGCCGTGGAGAACGGTAGGAGCAAACATTTAGCATCATTTTCATCAGCAGTTTCAGCAGTGCATGCTTTCTAGCTTTCAACCGCCTGCTGATTGACAACTGCCGCGATGAGAGTGATGATCTCCCGGAGAGTGAGATGGAGCCAGGGATTCCGGCTGAGATTGGTGCGTTACGAAATATTTTCTATTTGAGAACTTCGTCTAACTACACAGCCTGTCTTCAGATACAGATGGGCACAGTGTTAAACAGCCTGGGTACCCGGCTCGCTTTTTGGGAAAGTACGAAACTGGTAGGGATTACCTTTATCGGCATAATATTTCTGGCTTTATTATAATGTGCATTCGTAGCTGAACGTAAATCCAGTAACAGCGATCGGGTGGTTTACCATTCCTGCTGATAACTGTTATTATTATTCGCAGGTGTGCGAGTATATACGTGCTTCAACTGTAACCGAGCAAACCCGGGGCATACCACCAATCAGTGCCGTCGTACCCAAGGGCGCCGATTTCAACGCCGCGATGGCGAGCGTTCTGAAGGATTCCAGCTGTTTATTCGAGTGAGTGCCTCTGTTTGTACTGCATTAAAGTTACCACAATCTAAGCCTGGGCACCCGGCTAAAATACAGTTAATTGTGAAAGAAATTAATTTCAAAAATATTGTAGGAAAAGGAGACCGCCATGCGCCGTATCGAGTATGATCGCACGGACGAGGACGCCCGTATTCGAGGGCAGCGGGACGATGAAGTTCGCGCAGAACGGCAGGCGCGTGAAGAGCGGTATCGCTGAGAGGACCGAGAGCTGTCAGAGCGCCGTCGCCGGCAAGATCGTCTGTGGGAAGAAGTTGGGACGAGAAGGTCCGCGTGTATCGCTTGCGCCGGTGAGTGCCTGCCGTTGTTTTTTTCTTGCACTGAAGTCCCTGTATAGTTTACTTTTGTTAGTTTTGTTACTTCCGTTATCATGCGATGTTACTTCATGAATATCTGATTTCCTTGATTGAAACTGAACAATAAACCGACGCGCAGTATGCAGCTGTGAAAGAGCCGGATATCCGGGCATATTATTGCGCTATTCTGCCGCGTTGCTTTCCTACCGGGACGACTGCTAGGGTAGTTTTTATGTATTTATTTCATTCTAGAGTTTTTGTTCGATGTGAAATCCCTCAAAAATGTGATTATCTTTCAGAATCAGCCGGAAAGCCAGGCAGTTTTATTTTTTCAAAAATGCATTCCAGTAAAAAGAACAAATTTGTTGCAAAAACTAAAAAACGCCGAGTTATTCGGCAAAAAGTAACGCGCTCGCTGGTGTTCGCCGCTGCGATTTTGTTGGCTGGAATCGCTGAACGGGAACTCGAAAAGTACTATGCACGGGGTGATTTGGATTTGAAAAATATGGAGAAGGAGAAGTTGAGGCATTTTTTCCGCATTCGATGCTATGAAGATTTTGACCAGCTATTCCAAGCCCTAGCGTTGCCCGATACTATCCGGTGCAAGAATAATACGACGGTGAGTGGCCACCTCGGTCTTGCGACGGTCCTGCGTCGGCTAGCATACCCTAATCGCTGGAATGACTGCATTGAGCTTCTCGGGAGAGAGCGTACGCAGCTTTCCCGGATTTACAACTCAACGATCGATTTGATTTACTCGAAACATGGACACCTCCTTAATTCCCTTTCTCAGCCATGGCTTTCCGGCGAACGTGTTGCTGCCTATGCTGCAGCTGTGCACAAAGCAAGCGGCGGAATATACGGTATTATTCGTAATTGTTATTTTGAGCCTGGGTTGCCGGCTGAAAACTCTAGCAAAATAAAACTAGCATTTTTTCATTTATCCAGATTCCTGTTGGGGCTTCATAGACGGGACCGCTAGGCCCATTTGCCGTCCTGCGTTCCTGCAGCGGGTTTTTTACTCCGGGCATTGTAGATGGCACGTGCTGAAATTTCAAAGCATAGTTGCCCCGGACAGCCTTATCGCTAATTTGTGGGGCCCTTGTGAAGGAAGCAGGCACGACGGCTATATGTGCCGAGAGTCACGTATTCGTGAACGGCGTCAGCTGAAAAATTTATCGTGGGGTGGAGATAACTGCTTATTCGGCGATAAAGGTTACTGCCTATCTGAAGAAATCCAGGTCCCGTTCAAAGGCCCACGACTGACACCGGCGCAGGAACGTTTCAACTTGGAGATGTCAAAATGCCGACTAGCAGTGGAATTGGGATTTCAGAAGATATGCACTCTGTTTGCTTTTGGAAATTACCGAGAAAACAACAGACTGTTTTGGCAACAAACTGGTAAAGCATATCTGGTATCGGCTATTCTCGCAAACTGTCTTACTTGCTTGTACGGATTCGAACTGATTTTCCAAAAATTTAATGTTCAGCCTCCGTTGTTGGAGGAGTATCTGAGAAGTGCCGAGCACGGCTTGCAGCCTGGCTAGCCGGCTTTTTAAGAATAGTGCTTGCTAAACAGAAGAAGTGAAACAGTGACTATGCTCATCACGGTAACTCGGCATAACGAACTAAATAAATTGGTACTCGTAAAAATAACTACACGTAAAGCAGTGGTTCAGCCAGATTTATTTGAACTAGTCTGGTTTTTCACAATAGTTGCCAGTAATTCCATAATAAGTTTACTGTCGTTTCCCTTATTTTCGGCTTCTTTCCCCCAGACTTCCATCTCTAACTCCATTAATTCGTACCGCTCCTTTCGTTCTTGCTTTTTTTCCGCCATCTCTTGGGCTCTTTCTTGTCGATCCTTATCTTCTCCTTCTACCACCAGGGCTCTTACACGATCCCTTTCTGCCCTGTCATCTTTCTCTCTTTGTATTCGTTCGGCGCGATCAGCTTTATCTCTTTCCTTTTCCGTTTGTCGGTTCCAAAAGCTCTCTGTCTGCTAAACACTGCGCTCATTGCAATCGCCGTTGTTCATCCGCTTTACAGCTACTTGAAGCGAGTCCGTCAAGTCTGCTAGCTGTCCGCGCCCGCGTTTCAAGGCGACTGTCTTGCGCATTGCCTCGGCGGCCTTACGGATCTCTGAGATACCTTTGAAAGGAGGTTTTTTTGGGGTGTTCTTCTTCACTGCCGGGATTCCGGCTGATTTTTTGGATGCTGCGGATTTGTTTTGCGGCGCGGTAGACGGGCCAGGCTTATCTGCGGTTTCCGTCTGTTCGAGAACACTTGTTTGATCAGCAGCTGCTGTTGCCGGAGGACTTCCCGGAGGCACAGCCGCGTTGTCGATTGAGCCGGATCGCCTGGCCATATCAGGAAACGGACTATAAGATTCAATTATCCCGTCTTCATTCAGTCGTATCATTGCGTCTTCTGTTAGCAAAAAAATGAACACAAAAATAGTGAACGCTGAAATAAAAGTACTCGGAGTCTGCAAAATTTATTTTGAATTTCTTACGATCGAAATGCATTTCGTCGCATCGCTCTTCCAGATCAGCGTTAGCGAAATCGTCATCATATTGTTCTGTTTCATCCTCCTCGGAAAATGCCCGTTCCAGCCGTGATCTCGAACTCCCACTTTGCATTGCCAAGTTGGCAGCTTTGAGTCGTCGTCCAATGGCCGCGTCTTTCTTCGCCTTTTTCGGGTTTTTTTTCGCTAAAACAATGTTCTCCTTGCACTCCTCCAAATCACGCATAAGCTGAAACGTTAAGCAGATATTACAGAAATGTAAGCCTGGCTTCCCGGCTAAGGTAAACGACGAAAAAAATAATTTTTATTAAATCAGTTATTAAAGATTTGTAATTTATTTTATGGTTATAATAAATTAAACTAAATTAAAATCTGATTTATAACTAAATTTAATTGCCATTTAATTATCTAATTACAAATTCATTGTCGTCAATTTATGATGGAACTTAAACCATGGGTGCAATTACCGTCATGTACTGCTCATACTGCGTTCTCTCTCTTCTCCAGTCCCAAAATCCAGCTTGTTGATCTGCTTGTATTTCTTCAGGTGACGGGCCAGTACTGTCTTTAGACTGTTAACTTCGCGATCAAGAACCAACACAGTCTGGTCGCTAGTTCCTTTACCAAGGCGGACAGCGCTTTCCCAAGCTTCCTTGCGTTCTCCGGACAGATTGGGATACTGAAACGGATTCTTTTCATGCAGAGCCTGTAGCTTGTAATATGTCTGCAGTTCACATGGGATTTTCTTCTTCCTAGTCTTGGCTATTTCTTCCTCTTCGGAATCTTCTTCATCAGCCGGGATCACAGGCTCGATTTGCAAATCCGCATCAACGGCAGCTTCATGTGGAATGATCCCGTGTCGACCTGCCAGCTCTTTCTTGGCTTTTGTTCGTGCGCGTTTGGGAGGACCAGGTTGTTTGACGCTTTTCGGCTGGGATGACTTCATAAAAACGCTCTTGTAATAACCCGCCATTGAGGCATTTCCATCAGCAACCGGGAGGACAGGCTGTGATGGCTGAGCTGGGTCCCCAGCATGTTGCTTGCGCAGAATAGCATAAACCTTTGTCGAATCGAACGAATCCCGAACGATAAAATGGGTTACTTCCGAGATCTCATCCTTATTAGTGTCGGACATCATATGTAAGGAATTTTTATCAAATTAAAAAACGAATCGCTTTTTCTCATAAATTTAGCAAGCCAGTTAAGATTTTGCATAAGAGCCTAAGGAAATTTGAAATTAATTCCGCTCAGGGAGTTTCAGTTTAGATCCTGGAACGTTTTAACGTAAAGCAATGGTGAAACAGACGGTCCATGTAATAAATCGGGTATGTGCGGAAGTACTAGGAAGGCGGGTTTCAACCCGCCACATATAAGGCCCTAATATGTTCGAGGTGGAAGCTCCGCCTTTGCACCTACAAGTAACAGCGAAGCGCGGAAAGTCATCTGCCCTTTGTCGTTTTCTTAAATGTCTGTCCAACTCGTGATTTGTAAGTCTGTCGCGACCTCGAAAACTTGCCACGCTCTCCTTCTAATGTTTAGGGCAGACTCAACATTCCTGTACGTTGCCGCACTATCAACACGTAGTATACTACCGTCTTTGCAGTCGAAGCGCTTTACAGTGAATTAGCGAAACCAGCCAGTTATGTCACAGTACACGATTCGTAACCGAATTTAATCTGGCGACTGCCACTTTCCCAGTGAAGTGCGGCGTTACAACTTTTGCGGGCGAACGAAAATTTTGCCAATCGCCAAGCGCATACGAGTAGCACCTCGCTTCGCTCGGTGCAAATTAGCATGCACTGCAATGCATAGTACAGTATGAAGCAGGCATGCCTCCAACACTACCCCCTTTTAAT
>JAQGAU010004068.1:0-12172 GCA_034698045.1 Paramacrobiotus richtersi
GAGCAGTAATCGAAAAGTGGGAAAACCAAAGACTGAAACAATGATAAGCGCGCATTTGAATCAACTTTACGAAAAACAGAGTTTATGTAGTTGATTCTTTTGTTACATTTCAAAATTGCTGAGTCTATATGAAGCATAGACTTTAATTCGCGATCAACAAACACACCGAGATACTTTACGTGATCTTTTTGTGGTTTTTTCAGAACCAGACAAAAAATAATTGTTTTTACTTCGTACAGTTCGCTTTTTCGAAAAGCACAAATGAACCGTTTTCGTAACATTGAACGATAGCTGATGATTACTCATCCAGGTACTCAAACTGTCCAAATCGTCTTGCAGCAGCTTTGCACTACTACAGTAAACCACAGGTCGAAAAACAACTATATCGTCAGCAAAAACAAGAACATATCTTCCGCTCATTAAATATACTGGGATATCGTTGAAAAGGCAGATGAACAAAAGTGGCCCAAGCACGGCGCGGCCAACTTTACTTTTGCCGTTCGCTTTGCCTTTGCCGTTTTCTTTGCCGTTTACCACTTTGCCGTGCACTTTGCCTTTGCCGTTCTGTTTTGCCTTTGCCTTATCATTTCGACGTTCTTTCAGTTTGCCTTTGCCGTACTTTTGCAAAGTTTACCCATGACGCTTGACTTTATTAAAAACCTTTATTCAAAGTTATATATGAAGATTCAAAGTTATATATGAAGCGTTTCCGCACATCCAGCATAATTAAAATACATTCCATAAATTTAATACAATTTAAAAACATTTCCGCACTGTTCGGCTTTTTTTCTTTTCTGTTCCACGAATTAATGATTCTGCTCAACACTTTCCCTTACCGCGGTTTCCGAAACGACTCAACAAACATGGCAAAATTATTTGACGCGAGGTTTAGTCGCATTGCTTGCAGAGCTCTGACCACTTCCCTTTCTCTAGCCTACGAGCCATTGTCGAACTCCCTTGTGCTTTGCTCGAATAACCTATCCATCGATTTGAACTTTTTCGCACTCATCATTACTTTTATTCGCTTCTTTAGGACAAACATTACTTTGAATTCTTTAAATCATATAGAATTCTTTGACTTGTGTTAAATTTATGGAATTCATATGCACTGTATAAATTTTCCCGTACGTGCATTATACTGTGTCTAGTATTCATGTATAATAAAATCCGTTGGCAGTTCAGCGTGGTCTACGTAAAGGCTCGTTATCTGCCCGCTTGCACTGCTTTTTGGTCAGCTATATGTTTCCGACTAGCAATAAGGGATAACTTTGACCAGCCATAATTTTGTTCCGCAGCAGATTTGGTATTTTGAAAACTGGTTAAAAACGCTTACTGAAAAATCTTTCCATGAAATACTGACGGGGCAACAATTTCTTTCTCGATCTGTATTGACTGAGTTGTGAAGAACAACGTAACGTTACGGCCACTAGGCGAACGATTAGTGATTACCAATCTAATCGGTAAAACATGTAACTGATCGTGGCTCAGTTGCAATTACAGTCGCTTGTTCTGCATGAAGTCGGGTCCCCGAGCTATTTGGCATTCGTCCAGGAACTGTTTAATACCACAGTAGTGAAGCAAAGTAAGGAAACGTATGATTTACAATAATGAGGCAGTGGGGCATTAGGCGGTCTAAGTTTCAAAGTCCAAGTTTCAACGGCAAACTTGCAAAATTACGGCAAAGATAAACTGAAAGAACGTCGAAGTGATACGGCAAAGGCAAACGGAACGGCAAAGGCAAAGTCCACGGCAAAGTGGTAAACGGTAAAGAAAACGGCAAAGGCAAAGCGAACGGCAGAGGTAAAGTTGGCCGAGCCCCCAAGCACTGAGCCTTGGGGAACGCCACTGGTTACAGGTAGCTCGCCTGACACAGCTCAGTCAACACTGACACACTAAGTGCGACCTTTCAGGTAATCATAAACTAGCTGCACAAGCTGGTTCGGTACGTTCATCTTTACTAAAGCTGCAACGATACTGTCATGACTGCACCTGTCAAATGCCTTTGAACAATCGAGAAGTATTGCTTTAAGTTTGTTTGCCGTTTAAAACGTACCACTCTGTGTTGTTTGTATTGTCTTCCAATTTCATCTGGCATCACCATTTGAGACTACTCAGCGCACTGACATCCAGGAACAACTGGCAGACGTTTTCGAACTATTTCTACCTTGACGGACGATAAAGTTTGCCGAAGTTAATCCGTGCCACATGTGCAACTGTAAAGTCATGTTAATCAAGTCGCTAAAAGCCTCGCCGTATGTGTGAAGCTCGGTACCCAGCCTTGATAACCGAAACCTGGCTGCTCATCTCAATTCTGCTGTAGCACGGTCAGTCGGCAAGCCAGTTATACTCTGAAACGGTAGTACAGGCAAATGTCGTCAACTGTTGCGCAATTAATAGACGTCATGCGTCTAAAACTTGGGCGGACGCCCAAATAGAGATCTTGGAACGGAAGCAAATTAGCACCTAGAGACACGTGCTAAAAGCACGGTCTTCCGGGCTTCGATTCTTCACTTCATAATATAGCATATGTAAAACGTTAGTAAGGATTAAAAGGTTTTTTTTATCAAGCTTCGGGGGGCACCTTATCACAGAACAGTGATTGAAGATTTTCGTTACTAGTGAAAGTTTCTTGATTTTGTTCGCCTGGCTCTAACTTAGATGTTTCGAACTCGACCGACCTGAGCAGCGCTGAAGGCTTGCCCGGTTGGCTACCACACGAAAATCTCTGTCGGCTAAGTAACGGTTTCCGGCTTTTCGTACAACGGCTCACTCGTACGTTCCACCGCATGAGGTCTGTTGAAATACCGGGAAAAATAACGTCACCTGGGACGATGACGTCACCAATAAAAATTATTCGAAGGAACTGATGACGGCACCGGAAATAACCATCCGGAAGTGGATACTACAGGTGACGAACTCTCGAATCAGCTGTACTGAGGACACAACTGGAAATGATGACGTCACCAGAAATTACCAACCGGAAGTGAGTTCCCTGATTCACGGGAAGTAGGTGCTACCCGTGAAAAAGCTTCAGTTTGGCTGTACTAACGATCAACCGGAATTAATGACGTCAACGATAAAAATGGCTCATCGTATGTCATGACGTCACCGGAAATTAGCAACCGGAAACGTGTTCGCTGGCTCACCGGAAGTGAGTATCACCCGTGGCGAAACCTCGATTCGGCTGTACTGGCGACCCAACCGGAGGTGATGAAATCACGGGAAATGATAACGTCATTAGTAAAAATAATTCACCGGAAGCGACGTCCTCACAGGAAATTACCAACCGAAAGTGGGTTCCCCGGCTTACCGGAAGTGGGTACGTGATGAACCCTCGATTTGGCTGTACTAGCGACACAACCGAAAGCGATGACATAGATAGTAAAAATAACTCCAGGCAAAAATGACTTACCGGAAGTGATGAAGTCACCAAAAATGCTTGAACGGAAATGGTCAACCGGGAGTGGGTACTATGCGGTACGACCTCTTAACATGGCGACAAAACCGGAAATGAAGACGTCTCCGGTAAGAATGACGCATCGGAAATGATGACATCCCCGGTAAAAATGACTAACCGGAAGTGATGACGTCACCGGTAAAAATGACTCCTTGGAATTGATGACGTTACCAACCGGAAATGGGTTCACTGACTCACCGGAAGTGGGTACTACCCGTGACGAACAATCAATTCGGCTGTACTGGCGAACCCGCCGGAAATCATGACGTCACCGGAAATGATGACGTCACAGGAAATGATGACGCTACCGGTTAAAATGGCTTACCGAAAGCAATCAAATCCCCGGGACTTATCAACCGGAAGTGGGTTAGCTGACACACCAGAAGTGGGTACTACCCGTGACGAAGCCTCGATTCGGCTGTACTGGTTCACCAACCGGAAGTGATGACCTCACTGAAAATAATGACGTCCCCGGTAAAAATGACTCACTCCAAGTGATGACGTCACCGAAACTGACGACGTCTCCGGAAATAATGACGTCATCGGAAATGATGACTTCAGCGGAAATAACGGCGCCACTGGAAATGAAGACGTCACCGAAAACGATGACTTCAGCGGAAATAATGCCGCTACCGGAAATGATGACGTCACCGGTAAGAATGATATACCGAAAGTGAAGACGTCACCGGAAATTTCCAACCGGAAGTCTTTGGTGCGGTGGTGGTGGATTGTCAGTGCGAAGGACAATTCGTACCAGTACCGAAGAACAATTTGAACCTAGTACCAATTGTCCCTTGGTACAACGGCCGGTGGATTGTCGGTCCGAAGGAGGTTCGCTGACTCACCGGAAGTGAGTTCTACCCGTGACGAGCCCTCGATTCGGCTGTACTGGTGACCCAACCGGAAATGCTGATATCACCAGAAATGTTGACGTCGCCGGAAATAATGACGTCACTGGAAACGATAACGTCTCCGGACATAACGACGTCCCGTTAGAAACGACTCATTGGAATTGATCACGTCACCGGAAATTACCAACCGGAAATGGGTTCGCTGACTCACCGGAAGTGGGAACCACCCGTGGCGAACCCTCGATTCATCCGTACATCGGGGTATTATGTACAGGTTTACGTCGGGCGCTGCGCGCTCCCACACCCGCTAGCTATGCGGGGCTACGACTCGCACCCCGCCAGGGGCTTTCCACGCCTGTGAACACGGGAGTGACTTGCAGCTGTTGAAAACGCTCCCCTCTTTGACTAGTACACAGCAGAGCATCTGGTTCCATCTCTGCCGATGGTGTAGAGATGTTTGTATCGGTGACGTGGAGACTTTTACTGAGTCTTGAAAAACCATCGGAAAAGACACGTCAAATAACGCACATAAAATAAAGCAATAAGGAAAGAAATATGGTACTATGGGTTCCCGTAACCACCTCATGAGGTGGTTACTCAGTATCTTTCGTTTAGCCACTCCCGCGTACCGTATCGAGATTCGCTTCGAATTTAAGACCCACCTTAAGATCACGCGATACGGAAAATGAAAAATGAATAAATATGAAGCGCAAATACGAATTTAAGATATCTGAAACACAAAATAAAGCGAAAAATAGAAGCAAGGATTTTTTTGGCCTAGAATCTTCTGTTTAACGCTGCTAGCGAGCCACCGTAAGGAATGATGCTTGTAGATATAGCACGATGAATCTTGACCGCAAAAGCCAAACTTATCATGTTTGCCAATTCGACGGACGTTCAAGCCCCTGATGCCAGGCTATCCGCTCTTACGTTGCTACACTTCGACTGTGTTCCTTCGGTAAATCACTTTTTCACGGCATTCGTCCCTACCAACGTTTTGCTGCAGGAGAAATCATCACAATTGCACAGCGGCTATCTCGAATCTTCACAGAACCGAAAATTGCGGCTCGATTTCATGTTTTCACGTTGCACCAAAACGTCCTGAAAATTAAACGGCATTTGGGCAAGCGACCCACTTTTCTGACGGCCATAACCTGCGCTCTCGATCGATCTAGAAAAATCGTATATCGATAATCGGGCTACGATGCCACTAAGTAGGTTAGGATCTGGCATCCGCAAAAGTCTACACTCTACAGTACACCGCCAATCGGTGGGCCGCACGCGGCAGAAACAGTACTGGAACGCGCATGCGCAGATTAGCGTTTTTTTAAATATGCAACAGAATTTTAACAGGTAAAGTTGCCGATTTACAGCGCAGACTTTGAATGATCGAAACTGTTCCTTTTTTGCCTGGAGGTAAGTCATGAAAGATGCAGAAAATGGTTTGCTCGCCTGACTGTTGCTAAGCTCGGTCCGCAACCATGTATACGTGACTCGCTCAAACTGATATTTATTCAGCTAAGAAAAAGGTCTGCTTTTACGAACACGGTCATGCTGGCAGGTTTTTATCCATTTGACAATTTGGAAATATAATGACAGACAGCTTCCCTAGCGTCAGTTTGGAAAAATAACAAGTCTGCACAGAATGATTTGTGACAGAAAAAAAGGGCTGCTGGACTCCAGTAAATTTTTAGAAAAGAATTAGGTGTTTAGATTACCCATCACCCATGGGTTATTGCATGGAATCATTGGGATGCGTTTTCTTATGACGTTTATATGACAACAAATTCTCTAACATCTCACCAAAGGATAATCCTAATTTAACAGTTAACGATATCAAATCTGCAAGAACTGCGAAGCGCGGTTGATTTGTGGGATATTCACCGCGAAATTGGATCAATGATCCACTGTTAGGTTTGTCGCTTACTACAATCTTCTAATAGGCTGCGTTACTGTATAACAGAACTTCTGTGATTGTTCCGTGCACTACGATATTCAAATATTATTACGAAACTTGAATCCCTCCCAGCTATTGCTTTGGTTAAGAGTTTTAAGACGGATTTATTCCATGACTGCTTAAGAGAACTCCGTACATGCACGTGGAATCCCCGAGAGATCCGTATCGAGTTTCGAAACTTTACGAGATATTTGGCACTGTAATAATTGTGGTCAGACTAAATTGCTAGGTGTTCCTTGTGTAAACTGGCACAAACATATTTCTGTTAGAGCTTCTAGCCTTGTGAACGTTTCTGGTTTCCATAATATTATTATGACTTGCTCAGCTAGGGTTGAGCTCCCGTGCCATGGCAACAAAAACGGCTATCTGTCTTCTAAAAAATAATTGTATTAATAGCCCTGTTCGTTAAAGTTGAAAACCAGCTTAAGAAAAGGGTTTCATAATTGTTTGGTACTTTTTCAAGGTTTTAATGCTTTTTGAACCACTGTCATCCGAATGCGAAATAATACTTAAAATCCGTTTGCACACTCGCTTTAAAACATCGCTTTCTTCTGGATGCAGCTTAGTGGCTGTTTTGTTCTGTAGAATCACTGCACTGTTTTCTTCGCACGCGCAGTACCGTTCTTCCTTGTGCTCGTACTTCGACTATAGATCCGCTGCAGTTTTGAAGCAGCGTTTGACTTTTGAGTACTGCGATCGTAAACGAAAATTCTGCTTCAGGTTCAGGCAGCCTTCCGTTGCTTACTGATCAGTGATCACAATGGTTTTTAGTATACTGACAGTTTCTTTTCATAGTTTTGATTTTATCAAAAAAATTTTATCAGTTTTTGTAGATTTTGTGAATCCAGAATTCGGTTGTTTTGATGACTTTGAATGAAAGTAAAACTGATATTACTAGTTATTGCTGTATTACGTTTTGTCGTGTGTTGAATTATTATTAATTTTGTCGGTTGTGGAGAAATGGCAATAATAATTCAAATACTTCTTTCGTCGGGCTTCTGAAATCCTTTGATGAAATGGAATGTAGCTAGGGCTAGCCGTGATGGTTCAGCCACGATATACTACTAGATTTTGTAGTCTATAGAGGTTTAGCAGTCGCCTGGTCTTCGTGCTAGTTTTTCCAGCGTCTGTACAGCAGACTGGCTGTATCAGAAGGAAGCGGCGTGGCAATAATAACAATAATGAGTCACTTGCACTTGCAGCAATGTATTGCAGAAATTTGTGAGAGCAGGACGGTTTTGGTTTTGGCATTAAGGCCAGTTCAGTGTCTCTCAAGATTGTATAAAACGAGACGAGCAGCCGGTTTGGGCTGCCTGACTACCTTTTCGGGCAGGTGGGAAAATGGGCTACGGGAGCTTGCTCGACTCTCGACTGCCCATTTGCCCGGACTGCTGTGCGCTCATAGTCCAACTGCCCGAAAGTCTTACATTCATGCACTGAAATCATACCGCATAGGGACACGGAGATATCCATAGCCGGCTACCATCTATATAGCAAGCCGATAACTGGTTTATGGCAAGCCGAAATTATATGCATGCCAAGCCGTATTATGATCATGGCAAGCCGATGTTTCTAGCCGACTGGTAAATTGGCTACAGCCGATTTATCGAAAAATTTTGCGGCAATAATAATCGCTTAACTTCTGATAATAATTATGAAAATTTTTGTACACTGTACGTACAAATGCCTTCTGATGCTATCTGTGAACTTAAATAAAACATATGTAGTATACAGACAGCTGGACTAACAAGGGAACCACACGAGCTGTCAAATTCCGATCTGCTTCACTTAATTACAGTAATTAGTGCTCGGTATACTGATAATTTTAAAACATAGTATGACTGCCCTCGAGATCGAGGAAACGGGAAAAAAGGAAAAGTAAGGAAAAAGAACTCTGCCGCCATTGCAACCGCCTCATGCGCTGCCGTAGGCTACTGCACTAGCTTTGCTGCCTGTATTATATCATTATTAAAGTTGTTACACGGCAAATCGCAATAGTACAATGCTGCAGCGGGCAGCCTGTGATGCTATTCCTTTCTTTCCCAGTCTCCGCGAACTCGAGGGCAGGCAGATTATATTTTTAAATTATCCTAGTACCGAGCACTAATTATTGTAATTAAATGACACAGATCAGAATTTGACAGCTCGTGTGGTTCCCTTGTAAATAATAAATATAATATAATAATAATAACTACTCTGCTTGAGAAGAAATAAACAAATATACCGTATATGTACAGTATGAAACACAACCTGCGCTGCCATGTTGGAAAAAGTTTCTGTATGTCTTTAATTTATTTATATATTATGTTAGATGTAATTTATATGCTAATGTATATTTGTAATATCTGTGTTTATTAACCGGAGCTGTTGTATACTAATCAAATAATGTAAAGTATCGAAACTTTAAGTTCATGTGTATTAACCATTCTGCGTACACATGTGTACTGTACGTATCTGTACGTATAGCAGTCTATATGTATCGCTGACGTAGCGGCGGTCAGCCTTCACCTATTGGTCTGTGTATCTCGGGCTTGCTCGAAAAAGAAGCAATGCCCCTCCCTCTCTCGGCTACCCGAAATGGATGTCGAGCATGCCCGAAATCCTGTTTTGGGCCAACAAGAGCAGTGCACTCTTACTGTCCCGGGATACTTTTTGGGCAGCCCGAGATCGCTCATAGTCTCGCTGCCCGTCAGCCCGTTGGCCCAAGATCCAGGATCTTGAGTGACACTGAATTGGCCTTTAGCCTAGTCTAGGCCGCTCAGCTGATTAGCTGAATAGCTTAGCTAAGCTGAATAGCTTAACAACAATAATCCGAGCTAATTCAGCCACTGCTTGGATTTGTGAGTGTTCCATTTAAGCGTGTGTTCAAGCATATGTCGAGACGTGCCGTTTGACCCAGTTAGGAAAATATCGATGTACTTTCACCAACACGGTACATCCTTGCTATCGTGGTATTTAACGTGTCGTGTACGGTATCGCTCCAAGATTGATTGCATTTTTAGGAAATCGTTTTTTTGGTACGGTTAAGTTGTATTCATACTTCGAGTATGTCGTATCGCAGACATAATTTTGCTACAGACAAACTTTTCAGAAACGTTTGTAGTAGATTTGTCTTTTCAAGTTTCTGAAGTCTGCTCTGTGCCCAGTATGCCGAATCCAGCGTTTTTCTTGCAGCCCTTTCATACTTTCAAAGATTTTATAGAATCTGCGCGAATGCGGTAGTACGCGAAGGCGGTACGGTACCACTATTATGACAAAGCAACAGTTAAGCAGTAAAAAAGCTGAACAGCAAAATAATTTGTAACATTTTTACTGAAACCGCATCAAGAGCATCCACAAAAAAATTGCACTGTTGTAATGTACATCGAGCAAAAAAGCCAACACTGTGGAGTGGTGCAATACAAAATTATGCACAACCACGCGGCACGCTGTGTAGATTAATTAGTCTGCAATATTGTCTACTAACTACCATAATGCCCGAATTATATAACATGAACCATACAACGGCATCCTGCAAAACACCTGTATCACCGTAAAACTGAAGTTACAAATAAATTAAAACTAAAACCAGCGGCATAATAACCAGCCAGGGTCTGTTTCATGAGCGCTTTTACGAATGACGCATCAGCATGCACAGGTGACAGTATGATTTTTCTTGGACAGTATTGTCATATTAACAGCAAAAACCCTCAAAATTGTATGGATTAAAATATTATGCAATCACTTTTTCATTATGATGTTCTACATTTATCTCGTTCGTTTTGTAATAAAACAGTAGCACAGCGGTGCTAAATATCGGAACTAATATCACAGAAATAATAAAATACAAATGTCCTTGACGCACTTGCCAAAAGTGTCCGGGACCTTGGATACTCTGTGGAAAAGCTTCAGGCTATTGAACACTTTGGAGAAAAGTTCTCGGGCTAAAACGCACTCCCGGGGTCACGACACACGCTGGGGGAAAGTGTCCGGCTTCCTCGACACTCTAGGGAAGAGTGTCCAGGTCGTAGGACATATCGGGGAAAAGCTTCCGGGTTGTACAACATTGCGGGAGAAAGCGTCCGGGTAGAAGAACACATCCGGGAAAAGTGTCTGGGGGAGACTGGGCACTAGAAACCTGTTTCGGCAATAAAAATTCTCTGTGGGCAAAATTTACGGCGAACGTTTTTTCGGCCCTCCAAACGGTTTTAGCAGTTGCGAGGGAGAAGTTTAGGGCGGACAAGTTTTCCGTCCGAACGGTTTCAGCGGTTACACACGGGTTTGCGGTTCAACATTTTCACGGATTGCACAACAGCCAGATGCTGCGCGCACAAGCCTTGAGCGTTAGGTGGTTTACTTTTAGTTTCAGTATGTTTCGGGCGAGGTTCAGTATGCGATAATGGCTCCGACGGGTGAAACATTGCTTCCAACCACATACATGAATGTAAAAACGACTGTGATATTGCTAGCTGTGTTTGTGGATTCCGGACTTTGCTTGTTTCGGTTGCGGTTTCTTTCAGCTCGCGCACTTATCGCTTCAAGTATCTGGTTGTGTAGATCCGGTATAGAAACGGTAGCCCTATTGTGTTACCATTACTCCCTCGAACCTCTTGTCCAACAGCTGCAAAAAAACCCTGTGAACAAAACTGACAGAGCAAAAACATTGATGCGTTTTGACACGGAACCAGCCAGTTCGGTTGCATACACCGCACACATGGTGAATATTTGAAAACCCCTTTTTTGGTTTTTTGGTTATCTACCGACTTTTCTATCTCAGGTCAGAACTGGGCAAATATTCTGATTTTGGTAGCAGCGACATCGGCCAACGGAACTTCTAGAATCCTGGTACTAGTTTTACTGCGTTTATTGGAAACAGGCACAGGAAATCTTAAACCGATGGAATAGTGGCAAAAAATACAGCCTACTTTGCCTTTGCTTTATTCGGCTTGTATTGTTACATGAAACCGTTTGCGCCTGCTTTTTTTTCAGCCGTTGTATGCACGAGGCAGAAAGAGTACTGGTAATACCATAGACCAACCCTTTCAATACCGGATCCACATAACCAGGTTAAGATAAGCGATAAGTGCGCGAGTTGAAAGAAATATCGAAATCCCAAACCCACCAAAATAAATACCTACACCCAAACCTTGAGCCTTAAATCTATGTTCCGATAATTGTAAAATACATATTTTTTAACTGCTGTGCCTTGAAAACTGCACTCCTTTTCTAGAAGCTGGCCTTGAATCCCATTCCGACCAACAGTGTGGACAGGTGGAAGCATCGCTTCGACAAATGTGAGTATTAATTTTAATAAAGAGAAATAACAAATAACAAGTAAGCATTTTTTCCCCGGAAGTTGGAATGAATACGCCACGTATACTAAAAAACCGGCTAAATAGGGTAAGTGTGGAGCAATTTTTATTCTGTGCCAAACATAAAAGGTGGAACGTTATTTATTGCTTGAGACAATAAATCACCATTACGAATTTCCTAAGTTTCCAGATGCTTATGTATGTATGTATAGGTTCTTTTGAACCAAAACCAGCCTTTCAACGTTTTTCGTTAAAGTTTTCGAAATGGATTTTAAAATTTTTTCAGTTCATTTGAGTATACTGCGTGCACAAATCGTTTTCACATTCATGCATGTTGGTCCTTCGAGGACCAAAACCAATATTGCATCCTGTTTTCTCGATTCAGAGCGCGCACGCTCAACCGAACCTCGAAGCATACTGTAACTTTAGGACAATCGCATTAAGGACAAGTTCGCAGTGGAAAATCAAGAAACAATTTGTAGCCTATCGTGTAGAGCAAACTTTCCTCTACAGGAACATGTTTACCGAATAGTTCTATCATTTTTTTAAAAAAAGTAGCAGAATTAAATGTAAGGTGTGGTCAGGGGGGACAATGTCCTCAACAGATATATATCTG
>JAQGAU010004069.1:0-12171 GCA_034698045.1 Paramacrobiotus richtersi
AGTTTGGCAGCTTCTGTTAACGGTGCGGATAGGCGGGCGAGCGAAACTAGGGCCAATGTGACGACCGTGGAGATTGTCAAGTTCACGGAAAGTCCGGTTGTGGGGGATGATTTGGGTGGGAAGGAGTGCGGTCCGGAGTGCGATGCGGCCGTTCGACATTTTTTGGCTTATCTCGGACGTAAGCCCTGTTCAACAGTACTTGTATATTATTGTCTAGCGAATATAATTAACAGACGATATCTTAAATTTTTCGCGAACCGAAGACAGTAAGTCCCTTAATTTCATTTTACAATACTTTATTTGTTAGTTAGGTACATATATATAAAGTCTGCAGTAATCCGCGTACTGTATATCATTCTCATAAGATTTCGAAGAATGTATACGACTGTAATATAACTGGTAATATTTCATATAAAGAAAATAGGTTAAAGCTCCCGGAGAAGCTGAAAATATCTACGAACGACTGCAAAACATTCAGAGAAATTGCCTAAACGAGGAAAATTGTTCGTTTTTTTAACGTTTGTACAAATTTCCACAAAAATTAAATATCTGCAAAGAGTGCCGCTAAGATGCACCTGTACTTGTAGCATGATAACGCACAAAGAGGCATTTATTGAGCGAGCTACGAAGCCATTACACTACGAAACCTCTCGGCGAGAAAGCTCTTCTTGATACTTGCAAATTGTGCCATTCGCTGATTTTGGCATTAGTTCTGGTTCACTATGATCCACCGATATCCTTCGAAATCTGCATTCTTGTTATTATAAACTGTATTATCTGAAAATGCGAATCACCGTTATTTTCACCGAAAATAATTAAATATTCTGCTTGCAGTAACGTTAACCCAACGTGTTCCGCTGTAATCTACTCTGATCCATTTTATGAAAAAATTTAAAAAATGTTGATCTACTTATTGTAAATTACAAAAACAGTTATTTGTAGTGACGCGTGAAGCCTTGTTGGCCATCGGGATATTCATCGTGGTGGCCATAGCAGCCGGTCTGCTGTTTATGTTATGGCGCATCTGTCTGTACTGCCGAGAACGGCGCTCCCGACGGCGCTGCTGCCGGATCGACGAAGTGCCGCCCAGTCCACCGCCACACCTGGCCATTACCGCCTGTTCCTTTGTTGACCGTTTCGATAAGAAATACGTCGGCAATGTAACACCGCCGTCGCCTGACGAAATCTGCGGCATCCCTAAATTACCGGTAGGTTCGATTAACTTTTATTCAACACATTTTTTAGGTTAACAGCTGTAGAATATTTTATAATATTTTTATATTTCATTTAATAACGTTATCTTATTTTATAATATTTTAACTGTCGATTTCCGGTTTGAATGCGCTCACGGTTCTTATTTCATACCGGAAAGAGTGTTTAGTGTTTAAAATCTCTTTTAAGCAATATTTTGTCTTATTTACAGTTCGAAGTTTTATTTGTGGGCAGTGTTTAAGATCCCGCCAAATGCCAAGATAGTAAAAACATTTTTAGCGGTTTTAACGGCCAAGGGCGTGTTTACGTCCATAGTTTTTGATTCGAATTTGATCTATGCGACAACACTGTCAAAGTCGGCCAACTGGATCATTAAATCGCTTAATAAATGCGATGAAAGGTCTGCTTTAGCGAAACGGGTTCACTGCTATCACTAAATTTATGCCATTTTCCTTATACACTGCAAATGGCAGACTGTTGCAGTAAACTCTTCTTCAATATTTTTTTTGTCATTAGCGTGGTATGTTTTGCAAACTGTGAAACAGTCGAAGTGTGTGTTTCTATCACTAGGTGTGGTATTATCGATGACAGGCCCAACGTGATTTAATTAACGTAATTTATTGTATATTAATTTAAATTAACCAACCAAACAACCAACCAACCAAATTAATTAAATTTCATTAACTAAATTTAACTAATTAAATGTAATTAATTAATATTAACCAACGTAATATAGATAATTTAATTAATCTAATTCAATCAATGAAATTTAATTCTTTACAATGTTAGATATATACCAAACCGCTGCTAAAAATATCATCGAAACAAAAATTAAAAAAAAATCGAAACTGTTCGCTGTACTCAGAATTACACGTTTTAGCGACTCAAATCAACGTGAAAGAATTCTACTTACGCCATTACTCTACGACATTCACCGAGTGCTACAAGACATAAAAGTACTCAATTAGAAAAGCATAACGTCGAACCTCCTCTTGCACCTATTATTTTTCACCTGCAATTTGAAGTTCCGTTTACCATACGCTTATGTTTATCGGTAAGTTTTCAACCAGTGCCGATTTTAACGAAATGCTAACGTCAGTGTTTCGGAAATTTCATTATCTTCGGGAAATGCGCCGTCTATTATCCGCATTAGGAATATAGCACAACAATACAACATTTAATATAATTAAATTCATTAATATATAATACAATATTCAGACATTGGAGTAGTAATCCTAGTACTCACTGGGATTACAGAACGATATTCTTCACAGTGACATTCTTATGTTTTTGCTTTATTAGGCGGCTTTTGACAAACCCCGGTTCTCGCAGTTATCAGAGACTGACAAACAGTTCCTCGTGGTCAATATGGAAGATAATGAGGGCGGCGATACCGGTTACCGGCAGCGCAGCTCCAGCTCGGCATCAGGAATAAAAAACAAATCCGAAAGCAAACTTGGCTCGTTGAAGTATGGACTGGAATATGACAGACAACATTCAACGGTAAGCATAATTTTGTGTATAATAATATTATAACAATAAATAATTTGAATATAATAATACGCATAATAATTTTCCGGTCATAGTTTTGATTGTTCGTCAGCAATATGTATATAAACGTTACTAAACGTTTTACATGAAACGTAACAAAAATCCCAAACAAGTAAACTGTTAAATAACAGATTAGTGGAAACGTAAATAATTAATAATTACGTGGTAGAACATAAAAAGACAGTGATGATACTCCTAGTAATAGTACTTCTCCGTGATGACGTCATGTACAATATTTAGATATTTTAATCTGTTACTTAGATTATTTCTTTCTGTTTGTTAAGTTCTTGTGCAAAACAGCAACGAAAACAAAGCACAAGGATTCTCGAAAACTATCCAAATAGAAAAACAGCAACCAGTTTTTCACCGACGCCCATCTGTTCTTTTCTGTTGCAGCTGATGGTCAGCGTCCACGAAGCCGCCAACATACCAGCCGTCGACCAGTGCGGCACATCCGATCCCTACGTTAAAGTCTACCTTCTGCCGGACAACACAAAGTACGAGACAAAGGTCATGATGAAAACACTCAACCCGATTTTCGATGAAACCTTCCGATTCACGGTAACCACTTTCACTTACCCCTTCACCTTGACTTTTTGAACTAAAAGAACGTGTGGCGCGTGTAGTTCCTTCAAGAAACCGCGGATGAAAAGACCCTGGTGTTGGCCGTGTACGATTTCAACCGGTTCTCAAAGGATATACCAATCGGTGAAGTGCGATTGAAACTGGATTCCAAGCACATTGGCTACGTGTTTGATGGATGGAATGATTTGCAGCCGATGGAGCAGGACGGAATGTCCAAGGTGCATTACTATAGGCAATACAGAATAATATACACACTACATAATCAATTCAACTGTTTCGAGGAAAAAAATGTTGTTCAAAATGTCAAACATTTGGCATACATGTGAATGTTACTGATAGGCGAGAGTACGCGCTAGAAATCCAAGATAATAGCCACTACACTACGAATCTTCGGTGTCGTATTCGCCTAGTAAAATAAGGACAGTTAGCCTTGCATAGAGTTTATGCACTCGCACTGCTGCAGTACTTGTACAGCTTATATAAAAGTTTACTTTACGTACGGTAGTCTACATTGATCACTGACAATAAGCCATAATTTGGTATTTATAATTTTGTCTGACATTACATAATAATGATTATACCAGTATATGTACGTAGTGTAAGTAGATGTCTTCTTGTGTGATCGCATACCCTGCTGTAATTGTGAGTGCTTGGTAGGGAGAACTACTGGGAAACCTCTGCCTATCCTTGTGCTACGTGCCGCCCACCGGGATGCTGACAGTCAATGTCATTGAGGCTCGTGACCTGAAGAAGATGGATTTGATGGGATTGTCCGGTAAGATCGCACTGACGTAGGAAGTCAGCATCCGCGCTGATAAGCGGTATATTGTCTTCTAGATCCTTACGTGAAAATCAGCCTGATGTGCAATGGAAAGTTGCTGAGAAAAGCCAAAACATCCAAGAAAATGCGCACTCTCAATCCGACTTTTAAAGAATCCTTTGCGTTTGATTTGGTACCTTTTGAGCAGATTCAGGTAACCACGTACGCCCGTTGGAGAACAGTTCGTATCAGAATTTTTGCTTCCAGCATTTACACTGGATGTTCTTTACAGCACTCTGTGTTAATATTGACGGTAATGGATCACGACCGGTTGAGTGCATCCGATCGGATCGGGCGCGTCGTACTGAGTGAATCGGCCACCGGAACTGAACTGGAACACTGGAACACGATGCTGGCAAAACCGCGCGAAAACGTTGAGCGTTGGCATGCTCTGAAGCCTTGCTGGTGAGGATGTGGGAATCTTCTGCGTGAGGGATTTGCAAAAGTTGTCCGCCGTGTTCGAACATGTTCAGTGTCAACGATAATTGAGCTACTATGCATTACCGTTTTTATCAAAATTTGTTGATCGGGTACTTGAACCAACGGGCGGAAGATGCAAAGTACTTGAACACGAAATAAAAGTTATTTGCTCTGATCACAGGAAATGCAGTGCTTTGTGATGGTTCCTTGTCCAGTTTCTAACCGATGTTTAGTGATTCGTAAAAAAGGTCAGCGTATCATGTACGGCACTAAATGTGCAAGGTTCTATAGAAGTACCGTGATATCACTCTACGCTTTGGACAGTTTGTTTGCGATGTCCCCAAAGGCCACCAATGCAAGCTGTAAATATTCTACAGATTTTTCACTGTTTCTCAATTTGTTATAGATATCTTTTGTGATACAGATATTTAGTTTACTGGTCCTGAAATTCACGGTAAATTTATGCACAATTTAATTGGGGGATCTCCAAGTATAGAAAGCCCATGCTGTAGCTTTCGTTAAAAAAAATTGCCAACATTCGCGAGTGATGCCGCAGCAGAAGGTTAGAGCTGAAGTGATCGGCCACTCAATTGTGCCTCAAAATGCACCGGACAAGTCACCTATTCGGTCACCAGTCTTTCGGGTTGGACGTAGTCAACTCAAATACCGATAAAACTCGGCAGAGCATTGCATTGACCTTACTTTTCGTGGTTGCATCACTTAATAGGTACCGATGTTGATAGAGTGTCGCCAGTGTGCTCGAAGTTCAGCCGTTTTGACCCCTAAAGTTGGTATGGTAGAAGAGGTCGCTGGTAAACAACGATCACTGATTGCTTCGATTAGCAGCGAAAGAGTTATAGCATTCTTGGATAGTTGGATGATTTGCGGAGCTAGTAATCGCGGCCGGATTCTTTACGGTACCCGTACTATTGGACTTATAACAAGTGCTTAGATGAACTGCAGAACACTGAATTTGCCTTAAATTTAAAATGTGTGGCTCTCACTGTAATGTCAACATCATAACCTTTCAATCGCACAGGCAGTCACATTGGTTTGCTTACAGTAATGCACAACGGCTATTGTGAGTAGCATCGGAACCCCAGTCATTTTTGCAGTTTGTGGATACTTGGTTTAGCGTATACGTATTCAGCGACAGTTTATAAATTAACGGAACGGGGTTGTAACTTGTAAGGTTTAGGAGGGTGGAAAAGAGGAAACAAAAAGTAATGTCTTTTTGGTCGCTGTGCAGATCTATCTGTATTAAAGTCTACAAATTAAACTAATGGGAAAAGTAAGTACATATATTCGTATGCATTCGTTTGTTACAGCAAAACTACAAAGACAATTCACAACGACACAGCCGGCACTTCTATAGTTTTGCGACCGTTTTATCCGTAAAAAAAGTGTCAGGACATGTCCAGCGACAGCGACAGGAAGATCTAGACAGTTGATTTACAACTTATCCACTTTGCCGAACTCCGCTTCGGGCGCTAGGATCATGGCGACGTCCGGAACAAAAAAGACAAAAGGTGGAACAAGCAGTACTTTCTCTGCCGTATCCCCATCGTAGGGCTTTGTGATCCCAGATTGTTTGAGAACCAGCACACCTTCCGCGACACAACCGATTTCCACCAGAAGGCACACAGATGAAACGATGATCATAGCGTAGCCACGATCCAAATCCAGTCTAAGACAGCTCTCGATAATGCATGCTATTGTAAGCAGCGCATCCAAGGCCATGATGCCAGTCAGAAATCTCAGACTAGCGCATCCAGCACGTTGCTCGGCACTGTGGGAATCCACGGGTACCGGAAGTGGGGATATCTTAGCAATAAGGTCCGCCTCCGGTCTGGTTGTTACCTTGCAGAAGGAACCAACTATCGTGATCGCACCTACCGTAATTGTCACACACAGAAGGCTGAGGGGCGAGCTCAGCAAGCTGCCAAGAACTACAAGGAACAATTGATGACATTCTGACACGTACAACGCGTCGTAAGACGTGTACGGTACGGTAAATTGTACACAAGGAAAATTTAATACTGTACTCGGAATCAGCATGAAAATGTTCCAGATTTGCAGTACTTTTTAGCACTGGAAGTCTGGAACTCGCAGGTCAGATTAGAACTGACTTTCGCACCGCATGTGTACGACCGTATGGAAACATTCGGTTGATCAGTAACGACACATATGCATGAACGAAATCGAAGCACCGCACTCAGCACTGTGACCGCATTGCCAGATTCACATGAGCCAATGTAGAAGTACAGACTGCCAACTGTAAAAAATTGTCAAATTTGGAAACTCCACTAATTAGAAGAATTCAATCGGGATCTTTCCCATGTTATAGGTCAACAGCACAAACTGGCGTTTTCTGCATATATGACATTTTCCGACCGAGAGATCACGTATAGAAACTGCATTCCTGGCTTTTCTGCAGGAAACACAATTCGAAATGAATAAGCAGGTATCAATCGGCGCATCTGCAGGTTTAAAGTTCTATCTACGCCGATTCGCATTCATGCGCAGTATGAGTTACTGTCAAGATCTGAACGGCTATAACGAATCACTTTCGTGGATTTCCTTGCATATTTTCAAAAAGTATGTAAATTATCAAAGGGCGAACAAAACGTACCTGCAGAATTCACAGAAGCGCATAACATTCCGCACATCAGCTGAATTACGGAAAAGACAAGAGCTAGCCGGTAATATTGGTTCTGTGGTTTCGAAAAAGTAAACACAATAGTAGTGTACACAACAGTAAACACAATGGGAAACATTGTAGGAGGTCCAATAATTGCAACAAATGTGCTAGGGTTAATTTTTGTGAAGCGTCGATAGAACCAATGGAGAAATTGTAAACACAATTGTAAAGTTTAATTTGTGAATAAAGAAGTCAACCTCCTATGGAGAAGTCGATACACGGAGCGATCTTTGCGGTCTGTCGAACGACCGAATCTTATTTTTGAACATATAGACGTTCACTGCTGTACTGATTTAAACCGCGCTTCCCAATATTACGCACAATGTACAGAACAGTAAATTGACACAGTTACACTGATAAACACTGTACAGTGTAAACACTGTACAGTACCAGTCCTCGATGATCTGCATACCTGGTACCCTCGGAATTACACTTCTCATGATACCCGTATCCCGTGGTTGGAAGACCGTATGTACATGTAGTGCAGATACGTAGTTCCGCATTACAACAGAAATATCAAATGTGTGTTTTCATAATAATGTCAACACATCATTAATTCACAATCTTTAGAGTACTTTTCGTACCGGCAGCCGCATATGTTTGCACGCAAAGATAACGGTATCGCTAGTGGGGATCCCGGCCATTTCCGCGGTTTGTGGATACTTAGCAGTTAGCATATTCGATAACCGTTTAAAAAAGCTATAGCCTCCCAATACTTATGGTGCTTTAACTTCTCCTGGCAGTTGCACTAGGACTTTTCCCACTTGCAAAGAAGTGAGACAAACAAAGGCCTTCCGGACGGTTGCAAAAAAACAGGATTTCAAAAATTAAATTAAGATTCGAACATGAAGGACAGATCTCTAGCTCTCGCAAGTCTGAGCAGAAAAGCCAGTACAGTACGACGACCGCTTTGCCCGCTTTTAACGGGACTATCGTCAATAAATCTCCCGTTACAGGAAAACAGTTGATTCAGAACTTGTCCATTTTGTTAGGGTCCTTTGTGGGCCAAAGGGTTACGGCGTCCGGACTGGAGATGGCAAAATTCGAAACAAGTAGTCCTTCGCCCACCTTCTCTGCCGTAGTCCCAGAGCATTCGCAGCCTTTCGTGACCCCTGACTGCACGAGACACACGACACCTTTCACGATACAGACGATTTCCACAAGAAGGGACACAGATACCGCGACGATCATTGCAGAACGATAATCAAAATCCGGTGTGAGACAGCTCTCGATAATGCATCCTATCATGGTCAGCGCACAGAAAGTCATGATACCAGTGAGCAATCTTAAACTACGGTATCCACATTCGCATCTACGCTTGTTTTTTGCAACAAGATCTGCTGCGGGGGTGGTTGTCATCTTGCACGTGGCGTCAGTAGTCCCGACGATACTTCCAAGGATTGTCATTGGGATAAGGTAGAACATCGACGTCAGCAAGCGGCCAATAACTACAACAAGTATATTACCTAACAAGTATACATGTACATGCTGCGTTTGTAATAAGACACTACAATGAGAGATAACATCTAACTAATGAAACAACCATTCGTGCTACCGTGATGATCTTCCAAATAATCAAGCGTAACAAAACCATTTTTTGGTTCCCCTCTTGCATCTTTACGGAGCATGTAAGTAGAGGACCTACCTGCATTCACTGTAACGCACAATATTCCGCACATCAGGTGGATTAGTGCAAAAATTATTACCAGCCGGTAATATCGTTTCGCTGGTTTCGAAATGGTAAACACAATGGGAAACATAGTGCCAGATTAAAACAAGAACAATGAACGTGTAAATTAATGTCAAGATCGGAATTCCTGCAGTGTTGAAGCAAGGTAAAAATTGCCAGAACATGGGACTGTCAGTGCAGTTTAAATGTGTGGACTATCTTTCAACCGAATTTATTTATGACAGACGTGTTTTTATCATGATTACAACCGGGCTGGCCGATATGCGATATGTATCATGATAACTGTACACAACAACAAATACGAATACTTATATTGATAAATGTTGTACTTTGCAAGCAGCACCACACCGATAATAGCATTCCTTGATGATTTGCATAGCTTGTATACTAGATATTCGTGTACTTGAACTTTGAAGTACCCACGTGACCACGTCCCGACCAAATTCCTTACGGTATACCAGCGTAAGATGCAGTTTTCGGATTTTGTCACCTGCGCCAGGTTACTTTACAGTAGTTTCTTGCCTCGATCTTCTGATACACCATGCACCGCCAGTATACCATGCTGTTTAATTATAAATATAAGTTGCACAATGCAGTACTACAATACACTTGTACTTTGTAGTGCATACATTGCCGTTAACTGTCATATCACGTAAGCTGTTTCACGTCCTCTTGTACCAGAAGAAAAGAATTCTTGCACAAAATGGACACAAATCTAATGTCCTCGATGTCCTTGTGATCGCTGCGTGCAAACTAACAACTTGCTCGCTTCGCTAACTTTGGGCTTAATGGTTATGACGTTCGGCACGGAAACGACAGAAGCTGCAGTAAGCTTCATCCGTTCTCTCTGCAGTATTCCCATCGTAGCGCTTCGTGACCCCTGATTCTACGAGAGCCATCACACATTTCACGATACATATGATTTCCGCGAGAAGGCATAAAGATTTAACGACGACCATAGGCGCGGAATGATAATCAAAATCCAGTCTGCGACAGGACCAGGCGTGCTGGTTAACTGAGCGCATCAAAGGTCATATTACCAGTTAGAAATCAGTGTGTGTCAGAAGTAGAACATCACCCTGTTATATCAGATTTTCGTACTGTGTTCGATCAGTAGGAACAAATTCACGCAAATATAAACATCAGATTTGTTTCGATTCTGGATTCTGGGCCTGGATTTTGCTCACTTTCTGATCATCTAATGTGTCACCGAAAACCGATACTTCAGTACACGCAAAAACATTACGAAGTTCCAAGTTATTACCTGCATTTCACCAACGAAATTATATAACCATTAACCATGCATCCTGCGTGGAGAAAAAAACCGAATTCCAAACACATGTACTTCTACCAGAATGTCCAGCATTCCTAATTCATCAGCGTACTGCATAATATAGGCAGTGGAATCGGTCACCGGCACAAACCCATACACTACGCATTTTCTACTCTAGCACCGTAACACAGCACGCACTGAAGTGAAAAAACTCCGCAATGCGTCAGACTTCGTCAGTATGCAAAGGAAATTCTGCACATACAAAGCGAATTGGGACACCTGGCGGTGTGAGCGTAACCAAATTCACCAATCGATATATCGTTTGTATACTTTCCCCAGCCTCCTTCGAAATGCATATTCAACAAGAAAACATGCGTATTACTGCGGGTATAATTTTTGCTGGGTTCTAAGTGTGATACCAAAAATCCGGATAGGGAAAAACTATGGAGGTCAGACTCAGGTTTGTGCGCTGCTCGGCATGAATACGAAAGGCGCTGATCAAGGCCACGTTCATGCTGTATCCTGTGCAATAACAGCTGGCAACATATTGTTGAAGCAAAACACAAAACAAATAAATAGTAGTAAGTAAATGTTATTAAACCGAGTCAAATTCAGCAGTCAGTTTTCTTGAATGGTGCACAAAAACATAACAAAGTCTGCGTATAAAAATTTAATGTAAGAAACGGATATATCGAATGGAAGTTAGCAAAACTGAAAGCTACACAGCCGGTATAATTTTAACTTTTAAGGTACTATATAGTCTGAAAAACAGCGCTACTGCTGGTGAAACAGGAAGACAGTTGATTCAGAACTTTTGTATTTCGTTAAAGCCCTTCTTAGGCATGAAGGTTGTGGTATCCAGGACGGAAATGGCGTAAGGTGAATGGAGCAGTCCTTCGTCCAGTTTCTCTGCAGTATTCCCATCGCAGCGACTCGTGGCTCCCGACTGCATGAGAACCAGTACACCTTTCGTGATACAGAGGATTTCCGCGAGAAGGGACACAGATGCAGCGGCGATCATCGCAGAATTATGATCAAAATTTGGTTTAAACAGCTCTCGACAACGCATCCAGTTGTGATCACCGCACACATAGCCATGATCAAAGTAAGAAATCTCAAACTACCGTATCCAGCAGGTTTGTGGCCGCTGTGGAAATCAGGTAGTCCCGGGAATGGGGATTTTTTAGCAGCGGATCTGATGCAGGGGTGCTTGTCACCGTGCACATGGCGTCAACAATCCCAATTATACTGCCAGTGAGTGTCACTGGCACAAGGTACAGCATCGATATCAGCAAGGTGCCAAGAACTGCAACAAATAATAATCGGCAAATATGCCGGATATAGACGTCATACGAGCAACAAGACATGGACAGATACATCGACATCATGAAACAACCATCCGTACTTTTGTGATGATCTGATAAGTAAACGGAAGTATACGTAACGAACCATTTCTGGTATTCCCATGAACGAAAACGGCGATTTGCAGTATAATAATAGAATTTTATCGTACGTTCGAAATAAGGATAGATCCGAAACGTTCTCAAAAGATATCGGACCAAAATTATACTGCTTCCACTGAAAGTATTATTGTCACCGCGCACATTCGAATGAATCGAATCAGGCTGATGCATCACCGTGATTCCCTACCGTATGTGGAGTTATATCGTCAAAAAAACACTACTTTGTAAGCCAACGCTTTTACTTCAAGAATAACTGTATATATAACAATATTGTTCCTTGCATCTTCACAGAGTATGTAATTAGACCTACTTGCATTCACCGTAACGAGTATTATTCCGCATATCAGCTGGATCACTGAAAAAATAACAACTAGCCGATGATATTGGTTCGCTGGTTTCGAAATGGTAAACACAATTGGGAACATTGTATCAGAATAAAACAGTACAAGAAAAGTA
>JAQGAU010004070.1:0-12170 GCA_034698045.1 Paramacrobiotus richtersi
AATCTCAATACCGACAATACCGTAATACCATAAATTAAGAAATAAGTAACTTTTTAAGTAAAATAAATCTCAATACCAACAATACCGTAATACCATAATTTAAGAAATATGTGACTTTTTAAGTAAATTAATATGTAATGGTTATGGTATTGAAGTATTAAAGTATTCGATTTGTCCCGGATGTGCCTACCCTGGCATCGAGTACTTACAAGCATCTTGGGATATATATATGCCGAAATCCATGTGGCGCCGTGATGCTGTCAGCCTTAGATTACCAGCCTCAGGGCTGGTAATATTTATATTACTCTTATGGTTTTAGGCATTTTTGAACCATTCATCTGGGTCATCTTCCACAAAGCTGGAAACCGGCATGTGCCGAAGTATATATTTTTCACTACGTGTATGCAGAATTTTTTTTCGGGCGGTTGCATTTCCACTCTGTTCACCGTGCATTATAACTATTCATCGCAATCACAATGACCATAAACTTGTTTCGAGCTCCGCTCGGACTGTGGCCCACGTCGACGTACGAGCACATGGTCCAACTTTGACGGGGGTGATCCTGGTACATACTGCCGTACAACAACAACAGTAACTTACTAGACATTGCCGTAAGCACGAAAAGGAAAAACACCATTAAATTTTTATAAGTACTTGCCGCAGGTATAACATTCAAAAACCTGAAATTACAGCAGTTGTTTTGGACATGATACCGTTACAAATGAGCTGTAGCTGTAGCTGGCAGTCCATTAATATTTTTGTGGGTTATGATACCTGCTTTAACATGAGCGACAACGAAACGATATGTCTAGGTGACAACTATTTGGCATACACGAAGTCAGAAATAATCGGGCGAGGAGGTTTTGGCTTGGTATGGAAAGCGTCGCGGAAAAGCAGTTACCACGAAGTTACAGCAAACCAGGAATTTGCCGTCAAAGAGGTCCATTTGGGGAATGACGCGGCAGAAAGGCTTCAAGGCGATTTAGGCGGGAAAGTAGTTTTGCAGCGGTGGAGGTCCCTCCTAGAGCTAAAGCATCCAAACATCCTTCGTTATTATCAGATCAAAATCGAGAGAGCGTCCTATGGCAGTACCATACATTTGGCAATGGAGTTTATGGCAGGTGAGCAAATGGAATTCCACACTGAATTTGCACTAGGGACAGGTAGGTTGTCTTCGCATTTGTAGATGGTGATTTGGACTGCCTGATGGTGCAGTTACGAAAAAAGGAAACAACATTAACAGGGAACATTTTACTGCACATGACTGAACAGCTGACGTTCGGCTTGGATTACTTACACCAAAGCAACATCATTCACGGAGACTTAAAACCGGCAAATGTTTTACTGAAGCCTTGCCCGAGAAGAAAATGGACCTTAATAATTGCTGACTTAGACGACCGAATTCAGATGGAAGAAAACGTCACAATGTCATTGGATATTACCCAACTTCGTGGCACAGCCAGGTACATGTCACCTGAAATGGTTGCCCGGTTCATAAAACAGGGGTACGAGAAGCCAGGAAGGAAAACAGATGTCTGGAGTCTTGGTTGTATAATCCTCGATCTAGCCGATTGCTTATACGGAAATCGACAACGATCGTTTTGGGGAAAAGGACTGTTTTCAAAAGATTCATTTACTGTTTCGGCTGACACCACACGCGAACAGATTATCATCAAGATTGCCGATGGTTACGTTCCTGTTATACCTTCAGATATACCCAACTGTGTTGCGGATATTATCCAATGTTGTCTGGTTGCGGACGCGGCTGAACGGACAGCTGCCAGTGCAATGCTAACTAGAGTGCGATGCCTCCTTCGTAGAACAGTAAACACTAAAAGCTGCTCACTGTTCCATGAAGCACATGTTGTAAAAGGTGGTCTTCGGATTGTGTGGACCTGGGTACCACACAGCTACACGTTAGCTGTCATAGGGGCGAACCACATTTTGTCCAATTTGGAAGTGCAGGCTGAGAAGATGGCCGATCCGGAAGTACCGAACTTTTCGGAAAAACAGCAAGTCTTTCCGTTCATTACGCAGCAGATTTACTTTACCGGAGAGAACTCCCATGGAAAGAAATGTACGATGCTCTCTTTTAACGAAACCGGCAACTTTGTAGCGGCTGGTAAGAATGCATTCCAATAACCTCATTCGTAAAAATCCAAGTCTGTCTACCAAATTGACGACTGCTGTCGAAATTGATTGTACTTGTACGCAAACCTAACTACTGAATTCACTCGGTAGGTTTTCATATTGACTCTCCATATGCAAGCTGCTTGGAGATGTGGAAGTACACAAATTTGCAGTTTGTGGCAGTCGATGAAATCGACACAAAGGGGTTTTTCATTCACCGATCTTCGCAATGGAATGCATCTGGAACATGCTTTGCCGCGGTTAGTTACGACAGAAACTGGATGCCTAGTTTGTACGTATGGACGACAGGGAACATGATGTTCCGCGAAATTACAAGTGATACGCCCTTCCGACCTGTGCAGCAAGGTTTTGTCGACGAATACACGATGTATATATATGATTCCAATGCATGGTGTCACATGTGGGATGGCACTGCATCAACACTAGAATGCACCCATTCCGCCGGCTTCGATCTGTCGTCTCCTCAGGCTCAGCATGTTAGTCACAATCTAGCGCCGGACTTCGCGCACTTTGCGCTGTTTATCGAAAAGGTAAAGCCCGTAGTAACAGCCGAAGTGCATCACTTTCTATGAAAACATTGCCCCGCATCACTCCATAGTGCCACGTATACACTCGACTGTTTGTCCGCGTAACATCACAGTGCATCTCTCTCAAGTACACCACAACAAGCTGAGTATGAGAACGTTGAAATTTGTTTGTGCAGTAAGCCGACCAAGGAACTCGGTGAACTGAAGAATACCTGAGACACAAACATGTGCAGCTGCTTCTTAACGACAATCTTCATTCTGTAGGGTAATCTCATGGCGGAACTTGTCATTGACAACACCAGGAACCAAGCGTCTGTTTTTCGAATGCGGAACGTACAAGATGGTCATGTAACAACTGAAGCAGCTTTGGACTGGCCTTATGCAACAGTGGCACACTGCACTGGGACTAACTCGTCTGGCTGCGACCAAATGTCTGTTGTCTGTTTCTCCTTGTTCTTGCCAGAATCAAAGGTCAGAGGTAGGAACACATTGACAGTTAAAAACTTGATTGCTGTACAAAGGTTACTGCTTCAGACTAACACACTACACAATACATACCATATCGCCGTTCGATCATATCCAGAGACCAGAACTGTGTAATGTACCATTATTGGGCTATTTCCCATCAGAGGAGAATGCCAAGAAAACTACATGTGAAGATCTAAAATGTTGCATTTTAGGACGCCGGCACTCGACGACAGTTTCATTTATGGATGTGGCACGACAGAAAAAATGTTCCAGTTCTCCTGAGCGCCGCGCTAAGCAATGGGCGCGTGCTGTCGCTCAGCCCTGATAACAGAAAAATAGCTGCATTTGTGAAACTAGCTGCAGAGGTATATGACATGCGATCGGTGGCGATATGGGAAGTAGAGAGCGAGGGGGTCTTGTGGATCATCAACATGCCAAGCTCTTACCGTCCATTCTCGGATTTACAGTGGAATTCTAAGAGTAGTTGCATTGCGTTTACAGCTAGGAGCAAACTTTCTGGGGAAGTACCTCGCAGTCGCCGGACCCATCTACTGGTACTGGACTTAAACGAATGTGGACCCGGAATGCAACCTCTTGGCCCGACTTCGCGCACGTCATGCCCTGTTGAATTACTGTAGCGCATTTCGCTTCAGATACTTGAAGCCATGCTTAGAGAGCAGCTTGACATACGGCTATATGCTTGGTGCTCCTTAAGTTTTAATTAATGCGAACATAACTCTTTTTTGTATTTTGGTGCCCTGAGCTTTAACCTGATTGAAAATTCACTGTAACCTATCTGTACAAGAACCTGAATTGTTGCGTTGCGAACAGTGGATCAGTTCTGGTCTAACGTCTGGGCAGGTTAAAGCATCGAGAACGTTCACACAGCATTTTTGCAAACGCCTCAGTCAGAAGTGACGTTCGCAGTGTCGAGTTTCGTAGTGTGGTGACTTAAGGCAAGTTTCTGCGTATTGTGATAAGTATTGGTAAAAACACAACACTCGCGCACCTGTATACCTTGCACTAGCCTCGGTTATGATTTATAAGAGCCAGAACATCAATTAACAATGTCCAGAAACTGGTTTGTGCGCGCAACGTCCGGTTGGTGCGCATTAGCGGTAAAAATTTTGTACACATTTTCGTCTCAAATAACTCAGCGTTTTTTCCAAACTTCTTGCAATTTTCATGATATATGCACATATATATAATGATCGTTCTGAACCAATTTCAGCCCGAAAGCATGTTTGTGAAATTTTTAAATGAATTTTAAAATTTTTGAAATTCATTTTAAAATTTCAGAAACATCCTTCTGGGCTGAGATTGGTTCAGAACGATCATCATATATATGTGCATTTATCATGAAATTTGCAAGAAGTTTGGATCAAACGCGGAGTTATTTGAGACGAAAATGTGTTTAAACTTTTTACCGCCACTGCGCAACAACCGGACGTTGCGCGCACAAACGGATTTCTGGACATTGTTTATTGATGTTCTGGCTATTATAAATCATTACGGAGGCTAGGGCAATGTTTACAGGTGCGCGGATGTTGTGTTTTTACCGATACTTAATCACAATACACAGAAACTCACCTTAAGCTTCTTTTCCATCTTCATATCGCGGTGCCGAGATATACAGTGCAAAATGCAGCATAGTTATCGCGTTAATTATACGTACACGGAAAAACGACCACCGTCGAGACGGGCGTAGACGAATGCATTTTTTACACGCGGTTCACCCGGCCGGTATCTTGAAACTGAATAAAACTCGTAGGCTTCGCAAACACAACAGAACAGAATCGAACAAAAGAATAGAATCTGTAGAATATATATAGGCCTTTACAGTTTGGAGCTCACAAGAACAACTGCATTGGGAAGATGTTGCATCCAGATTCTTTTGGGGAAATTACTGTACACTTTTCAGTTGGTGAGTTTTTTGCCGATAAAGCCCTTCGAAAAAGGAATTATAAAGCGCTTATTCGGCTGTGATGGATTGGAGTCTGCCATTCGTCGTACTGTGGATGAGGGTCACTATGCTGGTCACACCGCCTTCACCATGCTTTACCTCGCTACCTGAAATTAATTGTGGTTGTTTCAAATTTTTATTTTCCGGCGTTCTTCAATTGTGACACGTTTTACGTTGATATTTGACATTTTCTTTGCGTGGCTTTTTCTGGCCGTCATACTATGATAAACAATGCTCGTTTGCATTCGAACAGTAGCTGTCGGTCGTCCACTACTGAAACTGTGAAAGCAGTAACCCAACATAATATTCACAATAGATTTATATCAGTTGACTTATGTCAACGAACAAGATCACATTCGTATGATTTTGATGTCGTCGGTTCGTTTTCGAGCATACAAAATTGTTATTGCTTGTCTTTTTTCCTTCTTTTGTGATGTTTTGGCTTTTTTTGTATGTTTTAACGGTCAGTTCGACTAACGAAATTCTTCGCAATATGTTTACCCTCCCATTTTATAAATGCAATACGAGTCCTTGTCATTTTCCGTCAGTCATGCAGTATAATATGTGCAGTTTCACAGTGTCGACATAGCTAGTTGATGTTTCGTAGTGTAGTGCTGTTTCTTCAAGTATTTTTGTCGTTGCATTATTTTTATAGCTTGATGTTCATGTTCTTCACGTTCTTGTGCTATTAGCGAGTAAAATCAACGATAAACATTTTCATCCAGTTTTTCCCCAACAGCAATTCTGCTCCCATGCACTCGGACAATAGCGAAAAGCGAAATGTTGACCTTTCGTTCAAATGAAGAAAGTCATGGAGTACAGTTTGGATCGTGCAGATTTCAGGCACATCTTTTGACCGATATGTTTTTTAGATAGATGTGCATTACATATTCGAGAATGTAATTGACATGGCGGCCTATTATGCGCGAAGTGTATTATCAAATTTGGTAGTATAGTGGCTTAACATCCCAATCATGTGAACGCGAGTCATAATGGCATGCAATATGCTGATCGTCGCAAATTGTTGCTAGTAGTCCATAGTTACTAGTTTCGAACATTTTTTATGGAAACGGCATTCGTTTAAATTTAATAGTGCATAATTTATGATAATTATATTGTGTTAACGCTTAGATCGTTAATAACCATAATTAATTTCATGGTTATCAACTGTTCATAAACGCCATGTCGGAAATTCATCTTAAATACAAATCTGAACACAGATCTGGAGGAAAAATCACGCGAAATTACATTAATATTTGCTTGTTGTTGTTTGGTTTTCACTGTTTTTTAACGACTACTTTGTGGATGTGGTTAGGAAACCCGGTCAGCGGGATTTTTGCATAATTTGTGCGCCGTGAAATCATGTTAAGCACGATGAATTGTCGAATTTATTCGTAGTGGGATTTGCATGTCAGACAGTGTCGTAGTGTAGTGGCGCGGAACCGGAAGATACATAACTGTGGCGCGCCTGTAAATGCCGAAGGTATATGTATCGCTCGCCACTGTAAGTACTCTTTTTATTTTACTTTGCGCAATAAAGATTACTTTTTAAGCGGTTCAATCTGAACTACCAACTTTTGTTGATGGTGCTAAATATTGTTCGTAAATCGTAATTGTTTTGTATTCTGCAGTGGTCGATGTATTTGTGGAAGTATGCAGTGCGAATGTGAGTTGGGTTGTGTATTTTAAAAGTGTATGATTTGTGAACCGCTTTGCAGATGATATGCAAAACAAGGCCTGAGTGATTTTTATTTTTATTTATCTGTTGATGCCTTATACAAATCAGATCGTTGCCCGCTTGGTGAACTGTCTGGTGTCTGTCGCAATCCGGTTTTTTCGGACCAAGTTCATAGTGACGTCGTAGTGTAGCGGCTTATAATGCGGTCAATACTACCGTTCGCTTCATGTGCGCTCTACATGTACTTCTCAATGTAGGCTATGTATATATACCGGAAAATCATTCGATTTAGTTGTATTTTTCTTTCTTTGTTTTTTGTAGCTTTTTGATCTGGGCTTAGCCAGCAATCATTCATTGAAAGTCCGTTGGTTTTCTTTTCTTGCGTTATTGTACAATTTCATTGAGGAACTTTTCGTGACTACATGGATTGTTGTTTGAACTTCGATCTGTACAAATTGCATGCAAAATTGGTGCTTTAATTTATACGTCCAGATGTATGTACATGACTGTGTTTGTATTTGTGTTTGACTGCCGCCTAAGAAGAAATAACTACCTGTATAATACGACGTGAAAAAAACGAACAACAATAATTGTACAATCATGCACATTACGGACCGTAGTGTTATGCCCGGCACGTTTGACAATTTTATGGAAACAGCATAGGTGCTTTTAGCTTATGGCATTGCGAAGGTTGCAGGAAACGTTAAATAATAATTTAAAGAATACAAAATCTTAACACTTGCATTCCACGCTGATTATAATTGAATCAACGATAACAACAATCGGCAGAAAAACATGTCATACTATTAAATTTAACTTTTTTACTTTTTTAACGTACTATTATTAATGACGTTGCGACATGTTTTTCTGCCGTTTGTTGAAAGTTCGGCTGTCTATCATTTTGTCAGGAAAACTACTGACGGTTTTTACTTGTACTTCGGTGGTAAAAACTAGAAATCCTACTATGGTTTCTCAGATACCCTTAATTTTCGGAGTTCGTTGTGCTGAGATGTTTTTTGCGGTTTTTTTGAGCCGTTATTCTACGATAAACGCTTCGATGCATTGTTGTCAAAATTTTTATTGTGTTTCGATCGAGCGGCACTGATGCAGTGAGACGTACCGAATGGCCACTCATTTGGTTAGTCCCAACATGATTAATCGGAGTAATACCCTTTTTCTGACATTAGGCACTACTTTAATCGTTCAGTTACGGTTTCTGAAAACAATAGAAAAATAGTTGTATGATCTCGGATTATTATTAAGGATTTCTTTTCTTGCAGAAAAGTATCTGCTTGCTTCTGTGGTTTCTCAGTACTGGTTTCTTGATTTTGCAGTATACCTGAAACTGTTTTGGTTATACTCGTATATCCGTTCGGTTTTCAATCTTAGCTTCCTGCCACGTTGTTATCGGTTGTTTATAGTTATTTCCCCTTTGCCGAAAACAATTTTACTGTTTTGGGCATCTAATGTGTCTAAAGGACAAAAATCATGCAGTTTGGATTACTGAATCTGTTCAACCAAATTCGTATTTCGAAACATCGAGCACCAGTTTTGGTTTTCTAAGAAGTTCATCTTGTTAGATTTGATAGTATAATGGCTCAGAAATCACTGTCTGATAGCAATAATAACAGGCCCTGTGTTTCAATAAAGTGCATGTTCCTTGTTTTGAACATCTTTTATGCGTATTTTTAAATGAATTTGCGTTCCTACGAATTTGATAGTGCTGCTTTTGATAAGCAGAAACGGCATCTCATTGATTTGTCTTCACAAATCTGCGGCTCCATTAACGGCCGAAGATCGGTCAGAAAAAGACGCTCGCATGTTTGATGGCCTCTGTGAAAAGTTTGGGGAACTTGGAGTACAGATGTTCAAAGCCGTATTTCATTATTTTTGCAAGGTTTACGGTCCAAGATACTTCTCTGAAAGTGCCGTACGGAACTGGTTCAATACAATTTTTGAATTTATCGGCATCGCGTAGTGTGGTTTGTGTATAGGAAAGTCGTAGTGTAATGACTCGTTCCGTTTGCAGATGCAAGGTAAAATTCGACCGAGTGATCGTTTCTGTACAGTCGCTGACAGTCTGGTAATGCCAAAAAAAATCTTGGTTTTTTCTCGTTCAGTCGTTAAAAACTAGGACATATTTATGTCTGAAATCGTTGTGTTCTTCCAGATCGAGTTTATTTTTTGGCGTTCGTTATTAGGTTCTTTGCGGTGATTTTCAACCGTTATACTACGACAAGCGCTTACTAATAAGCGCCTATGTTATCAAGTTTTACCGAGCAGTAATACTGCTCTTCTGCATTCGGACATTAGCGATCTGTCACTCGCTAACAATAAGTCCGAAAATAAATCATAAATGTTTTTACGGTTTTCTTTCTGAAACATACATACCCTAAAGCAGTTTTTTCTCAGATGATTGTTCAAAATGTTTTCGGATATGGATTTTTTCGAAACCCGTCTTTTGTCGACTCTTATTTTTCTCGAGGCTGGTTGCTTATTTTGCCGTTTTGGAAAGAACTGTTTAATGCATTTTCCTGTCAGGTCAATCATGCAAATCGTGATCAGCCATTCACTAAATATTGTGGTAAAGGTCGGCGGTTTCGTGTCGCTTTTGCTTCGTTTACATAAGACAGATCGTGGTAACACAGCGTCTGATTTTCGTGTGTATGGGAATATAACGGTACAATGCAGTTTGGAACTTCGGCTATTCGCGGTTTTGCAACATGGACATTCGTGGACATGGATCACCCTGTTGTGTACGATGAGCGAGTATTTATTGTTTGAATTCGAGCTTGATTTGTACGCGCAGACAGAGTGCATAAATTTTTGCTGCTTGTAGAATGATATGGCGCTGGCCGCATTTGTGGAGGTACGGATCTAAACCATAACAGATTATATCGGTACCATGTAAGTTGTTTGCGTATTGGAGAGTGTCATAGTACAGCGGCTCGCATTTCGCCAGCTCACGCAATACGCATGAGAAAACCTATCATTTATGTAAAAACAGCGCAGTAATTTGTGTAGCTGCTGTTGTGCAGTGTATTGATATATCTCTGTGCAAAGTCTGTGTGTGCATATCTGTAATGGGTCATACTTGCCATTGTATAAGCTCTTTATCCTACCTTGTAATCAAGAATTAATTCGCAGTATAAACGAGTATCAGTGGAAAGGAGATAGTTCATGACACTGTTCGTTTTTAATGTAGAATATTGCTTGTAATTTTTATCTACCGACGTTTGCTTTCCACCTGTAGGTCTATGCTTTTGTGAAAGTTATGTAAGTGATAATGTACATAACTAAGGGATGCATGTAGAATATTCGTTTGAGCGTGCCGTGTTTGTGAATCGTTTGTGTAACTTTCGACTGAGAACTGGATACACAAAACTGGGTCGATACATACAACCGTCGCTCTTCAGTCGAATGCTTCCGGTTTGAAACTGAATGCGGAGTTTGCTGAATGGTGAATCCTCGTTCTTGTCGTAGCTGCCAAAAAGAACTTGAAAAATATTCTTATTAATGTTATTATCTGCAGGGTGCAACTAATTATTATGGTGCAAATTACTGTGTAGTATGTATGTGTGTTCACGATTTCGCACAAGTCACTATATATATTCAGCTACCACATCTCCAATCACTCACGAACAACAGAAAGTGTCAAACACGCAACGCAACACAACTCACTCACATCATCCGCATCGAGGATAAGTTGAAAAACAGATTTAGCTCTATGTACAAAGCGGAATTCGAACAGAAAACACACATTATCCTCCAAGATGTATCCAAACGACCAAGACTGCACAGCCCGTCGACTAATCACTTTCGCGGATTCAACCACGATTTTCATCAGTCCGTGCTGCTGAGCAAAACACAAGTAATCAAAAGCGTTATCATCGGTGATCGATGCCAAGACCAGACGTTCACACTCTTCCTTCAAGTGCTGCATATCGTACTTATCAGCCGCAATCCACAGCAAATCCAGTTTTCCATTCGCCTGAGTCACTTCCTTCGTATACGCAAACTGCAGCAGATCTTTCAGCACATCCGGAGTAATATCCTTGATGGTGCAGATTCCCGATGTTTTTTCCTTCATTTCGGTCTGGAACATGGCGGCGAACACGGGAGATTGGGCGGCCAGAATGGCACGGTGTGCGGGGAACTCCCAGTGTGCAGTCAGGTAGCAGGCGCGACTCGTACACTGTCTCCAAAACACGGCATGTAGTTGTCTTCTGCACAGTGAATGTCAAACTGATCATCACCCAGGCATCACGATCAAGGACATAGTGATGCCTGTCCTCATCGTCATAGTAATCGTCCAAGAGCAAGGCGGGAGACTCACGGCGTCCCCGCTTATATCCTTCGGGTCCGATGTGCCAGTGACAATCTCCGTGAAACGGGTGCTGAGTCCGGTCATCCGTGTCCTCCGGATTGCCTGCATATCGGATTCTCCACTCCACCAGTACAATGCTTGGGTTCGTTAAGCCCTCTTTCGGCTGTACCGTCTCCGGTATTATATTGCCATTCGAATCCGCGATGGATATTTTAACTGTCCAGATTGAGGAAGGAATATCTGGGTATTCTGGATGTTTGTCCACCATAATATCGGTCGTGTAGTCCCGTACTTCTGGACTACAGGTAGTGCACGTGTTACTTTGGACGAATTCCTCAGCGGGGATTTCATACGTGAAATTTAAGGCCTTGCTGGTGCGCCGTATTCGTTTACAGTTAGCCATTGGAATTTGGAAATGGATCAGAAAAGACGAGATTATGTCAAAATGTATAAAAGATGTCACAAAGAAGAAGTGATAAGAACAATGGCGATAATAACGAGAGCGGCGGCACAAGTTCTACCGTAAAACTGAATTCTGGAAGCAGGGACTGGAAGACTGCAAAAAGTGAAAAACTCTAGACTTTCGAACCAGCATCAGTGCGTCACAAGAACGGATTGTCCTGTCGAGAGCGAAAGGCGACTACATGAACGGAAGTGTGGGTATCGGACTACGAAATTAGTTAGGCGACATTCATTCGGGGCGGTAGGCACCGGTGCTTATCAACGACAAGATGCAGTGGCTAGAAATAAAAAACATAAAAAAAAAAACAAAAAAAAAACTTACGACTTTTCAGTGTATTCGTCACCGGTATATGGCGGCGTGCGCATGGTAGTACATACGGCTGACAGCTATGCGGCAATATTTTTGGCTACGTTGCAGTAAGTATAAAAATCTGTACAAAGTTCTAAATGATTGACGAATGTCTCTAGCTCTGGATATGTATTGTCGAACAGAATCTGCTGACCGACTACGCATGGTAAGGTGCCAAAAATTTAGAATTGTTTGTTTAAAAAACGTTCTCAGTAAATTATTTCCATTTTTCGAACTCTAATGAC
>JAQGAU010004071.1:0-12168 GCA_034698045.1 Paramacrobiotus richtersi
GTGGTACATCTGATACGCTTCGGCCGTGCTGAAAGCTTTGCTCGTAAATTTTCTAGGACTGCGAACGCAAACGCATTTACTTTATTGAAATAAGTTTTTGCTGTATGTTACACGTCTCGGGGAATGCCACTGTTTCACGAATTTTCATACAGCGCTGATAAATAAATATTTATTACTGCAAACTGTTCTAAAGAAACTGAATAATTAAAAGGTCTACGTATATATTTGAGTTTTCGCGTACCTTTTTTTCCCCACCCGTGAATGATAAATAATAACTTTCCATTCTTTATTTTGGCTTTAGGACAGGTAATAAATTAGTAATTCGTTTCATGCGTCGTGATGCAAGCATGCACGTGTGCTCGCGTGAACTGGCTGTTCAAAACGTAAAAATGGCTCTATTTTTTTCCTACTGTCTGTTTGACCTTATACGAGAGATTTTTCGATTCTTACCGTGTGTTGTTTACAGCATGGAATTCCGCACAAAACAAAAGTAAAACCCTCACGGAAGTCCGCAAAGTCATGGAAATAACGTTCGTGTAAACCACCCACCAAAAGTATTGCGGCTGCCGATACCTTTGTACTTCTTCCTTTAGTTGAAATATTATTATAATTCTACATTGAAATTCTACAATATGTGTTCAGTTGGTACAAATAGGTCTTCTGCCTTGCTTTCACCAATTCTCCTTTTCTGCGACAATATCCAGATCTTTATTTTTGTTGTGCGCGATTGGTATCATATATTTTAAAGTGAAGTACCGCATTGTTTTCCAACCGTAAACAAATCCTTTTTTGTATTAAAACTATTCTGTTCAGCCGCGATTTATTTCAAGTACTGCATATTCCGTGCAAAACATCGTCGAAAAACTGTATTAAAAGGCTTCGAATTCATATTAAAATACTACATCAATTCAGCTTGATGAACGGCAAGTTTACTGTTGTGGTGGTACTGCTGAAATATGAAGCTTGATGCCAGAATATTATAACACCGCAAAATTTGTAACTCGAACTGAATCGAATGTTGTTGCTTTGCAACAGGCCAGGCCGAGTCGCGAGCTTTGGCGCCAATGCGCAGTAGACGAGCCGCTCGCAGAATTGGTGCTTTATGCATACGGGCGTTATGGGTTCTACCTTTTCGTGGCGAACAAGTAACGCCGTTTATTTTTAATCAGTTAATTTTGAAAAGGTACATCCTGGTGCTTGAAGAGAGTTTGGGTAATGTCTGGCGAGACAGCCGAAAATATTAGTATATCTTTAAGGTTCATTCCATTCGAGTTTTCTGTGAAGAAGTTTGACATTCAGCTTCAGTTTCATTCATAGAATTTCCCGATGAAATGCGGACGTGTTTCGGACCTTATCCGAAAGATGTTTTTATTCTTACCGTAAGTTTTTTACGGCACGAAATTCCGCACAAAAACAGATAAAACTCAGACAGAAGTCCACCTGTCTATCAGATAACGCTCGTGCAAGCCAACCACAAAAAGTGTTGCGGCTGTCGATACTTTTGTACTTCTTCCTGTATTGGAATATTATTAAAATGCTACGCTGAAACTCTACAATCCGTGTTTAATTGGTGCAAACTTAATATAATATGTTTACTTCAACTTCGTGCTCCTACATTTCAACGGTACAGCAAGTTGCGGCTCGCCGAAGGCGAGCCAGCTTCTTGTAACCAGATACGACTAAAGGCATGGTTTATTCGGCCGCACCACATTTCGAATGAAATGGACTGTTAATTGTGATGAGCAGACAGTTACTGAAAACTGAATCTCTCCCCAACTGCACCGTATTCTGGATGTTTTCGCTCCCAGATTACATCTTATCAATCTTTCGATAGATTATAGATCTTTCGGTCCGGAATTGCCCATATTTACAGCACCCCTGCAGGAGTGACTTCAGCAAAATGCAGTACATAAAATAATCCATACAATATCGCCGCAACCACATGCACCACGGCAAACTTCGCCATCCTTGATCCTTCCCTCCAATCGGCGCTGTTTTGCAGTATCGAAACGGCAGTCTGGTAACGGTGCACCGTGCGACGGCTTCATAACTAAACAGGGAACCAGCATACAAGATGGACCGAACCAAGATCAAATGGACCGATACCCATAGTGGAAAAAATGGGGATACAGCAGGGCGGCTGGTGTACACGAGACTATAAACTGCGGAGAACAGTTATTCTAGGACGTCTGGGTCGTGTAGTGCAGGTAGGCAGTAGGCTAGCCCGAGATCTACGAAAAAAACAGAAGATATCAACAAAATTGTTTGTTGCCTATGTGGACAGGACGAATTATACGGTACTGCGCTACTGTAATTGATGACGGACTGCTTGTTTCCGCGGCATAAAATTGTAACATTACTACTGACTACTGAGCTGTCAGATTATCAAAATTTTATGTGATTACACGCTACAGCAAAACTACGAAGATGCTTATGATACATAAAGGATCACCTGAACAATCACAGATCGCAAGTTTCAGCCGGTCTAGGGCGCGTAACCTTACAAGAAAATTACAAGAAAATCCCAAAATCGAGGCACTCAACGTTAACCGCTCTCAAAAACCAGATCACAATTTACCAACACGTCTGCTACTTTTTTATGCTTAATATTATCTCATGTGGATCGGAAAGAATTGTGATGAAGAACTGTGAATTATATATTGTGATGAAGAACTGTGAATTATATAAATGCTATACTAATTGTTAGACCGCGGTTCCATGAAGCATTTCCTTGATTTCCATAGAGAGCTGCCTGTCATTGCAAACAGACGAAGATCATTAGGCAGCTTTTCTTGATGGTCATATTCTTGACAGTCAGTGTACTCGTATAATGCTCTTCCCTGCCGGCTCCTAATTTCGTTCATCTGCTTCTCGCCCTAGACTTCCGTGTTCCCCATCGAGTTTCAACATAGTTGTCGTAATACTTGTCATGCTTGTCGTAATACTTGTCATAATAGCAATGTACGTTTACTAATTATTAGTTTTGATATCACTTCTGTCTATACATGTTAAACACATTTACAGATGGGCAGTTAACAAGACCGTTTACATAACATGGCGGTAAGTTGTAAAAACTGCAGAGACTATATAAACCGTCTCGTCCTTAACATGGACCAAACAACAGAAACATTTGTCTGGAAAAACGTCTAGTCCGTACTCTGTCGGTATTTCGAGTTTCCTCTTCCCTATTTGTCGTTATGAAACTAATCGCCGTCCTTTTCTTGGTCGTCGCATTTGCGACCGTGGTCAGAAGTAAGTGACCTTTGTGAAACTGCAGCCTTTCGTATATCGGCGTCAGGGGTAAAAAACCTTCAGTTTTTACGATATTTCCAGTATTACACGGTGTGTTCCGTTTAATAATGCGGCTTTTATCTCTCCCTATGCGGTTCCTTCAGCGGAAGAAAACGTGCAATGCTGCAAAAAATGGCGGCGGTATGTGGTACCGATGTCGGCTGCGGTGGCGCCACCTAAAGATTCCAGGAAGCCCTGGCAGTAAGTAAAAGTTAAGCGAAGAGTGACATAACTGAATACAGTCGTTTTTCAGACATGCCGTCCGTGTTGGGAACATGTTATATCTCCACTCCGTACATCCCTTTACATCCTTCTTCAACAACACTATCATCGAGCCTAAAGAGACCTACACACATGTCATGCAGTGTTTCGCACTTATCGAGCAAATCCTGAGTCAGAGCGGCTGTACATGGAACAATGTCCACGATGTCCTTGTGACCATTACGAATTTTGATGATTTTAATCATGTGGACAAAGCATTCAATGATTTCTGTGCAGATCACGGATGCAGCGCAGTATGGATTGCATTGATTTTGTTGTGAAAAATAAACCATATTACCCTGTTTTCAGTTTCCTTGGGCCGGGCATTTAAGAATGGGTGGACCATTCAAACACGGGATCACCGCAGAAGTCGCCGCGCAAGCCAGTAACTGCGAATGGCCAGTAGATCACGAATGCGACTGCGACACTTGACCAAAGTGTCGCAAATTGGAAACAATACCAAACAGCGTCATGGTCACCATAAGCAAGATACTTTTTTGTGATGCTTTGCATAAGCATGATATTGTGATGCTTTGCATAAGCATGATAACTGCGAGAGATATATGGATCCTAAAAGAAACGAATGTTTTGTTCTTGCAGTACCTTCCAGTTCTGCATTGTCGTATTCAATTTGTAGACTATTTTCGGCTGCGATTGATCCGAAGAATTTCTTGCCAATTACCATTGTATTTCATTAACATACTATCATACGTACGCAAGCGTACCACCACATGCTGCATGTGATAGTAAATTTTTGACTATAATTATGTGCTTAAATTCTCCCATACAGTCTGGTTACAATGCCTGCGGTGAAATATATTATTTGTTTGAAACCCAGGTTAGGGTTGAAACGCGGAAATACTGGTTGACCAGAAAAAGAATCACAGCAAGTGATTTCTGAGATCAGCTGTATCGCATTGATGTCTATCACGGAATACACCAACGAAAGCTAAATGTTTACTCGCTTGGGTAACATGCTTGAACTTCTCGTCTTGATACAGGACGTCGAATTTCCATGCAGATACATGCAACGTTTCTGTTTGTTGGCGCTTCTTGCGTTTCGTTTTTACCAGGTTCTGTGCCGAAATCGTTAAGCAATGTCATCTATTCAAGCCTATCAAAACAATAGAGATATCTCATAAAAAATTCCAACTGCTACCAAAGATGTAGTTTATTCCATCGAAACCATGATTCGACCGAAGCATACTGCGCTAACTCTAATACACAACTTCAGCAGATAGTGAATAATACTCAGGTACAAATAAGATTGAAAGAACATTCAACCAGAAGGCCACGGCGACCTCAAAGGCCAGTTCATATTATTTTATACAGGGAGATTGATACGCTAACATGTCAACCAAAATGTTTGCATCTCGCCCACGCCTTTAATTTCGATCCAGCCACGTTCTTCCAGCTGCAGCTGCGAATACTCATCCTGTATGATTTTGGCCGCATTGCAGCTTACTTGTATCTTTCCGCTAACACCGTGGCTGCACATTCGTGAAGCGATATTCACGGTATTTCCAAACCTATAATTTTACATTTTTCCTTTAGAAATAAAAATTTCAAAGCTCCGGGATCGACTTACAAACAGTATTTCGGTTTTTTCGTTCCGATTACTCCAGCCGCTAGAGAACCTGTAAAAGAAAAATTACATATGAGCAGGAAGCAAATTATGTATCACCGTCTTTTGACCACCAACCTGAGTGAATCCCAACTCTGATTGGAAGCTCGCAGATCATGGGCAATCGTTCTGGTGCTCTTTTCATTAGATCCTGTGCTAGTGAGCAGATCTCGTAAACGTTTTTTGTTCCATTTGTCTTCGGCACACCGCTGGCCACCTACAAAGAGCTTTTTCTTGTAACTCCCATAAATAAGGCGAAAAGCTTGATCTTGAGATTTTGTGCAGAAAGGTCACGCTGCATAACATAATTAGTTTTAATACTCGACTTTCCATTACCATGTAAGAATCGGAAATGTTTTCCACACGGTAAACGTCATGTTTCGACAAGATGTACTGGAAAAGCAGATCCAGCTCAGACAAAACGGAAGTGGCCCGGAGCGGTGAATGATTAGCCACAAAATGTGCAAAATCGGGCATATCCGCAAACATCAAGGTGACCAGATCAAACATCTCTGGTACCACGGAGCTTCCGGTGCGCAGCTGACGAACAACAGATCTAAATGAGCAATAAAGCTTTACATGCAACCGTCAGTGCGTTACTGGAGATGTCGAACAACAGCACTTTTTGCTAATTATGCCGCAAGTAGGCTAATTAAATCACTCGGCTTGCTACGTTGGGATACGCTGAAACTGTTCTATATTTATACCCCGGAAGAAATCTGGCCAGAATTGCGTCGCATCTTGCACGTTCTTCCAACAAGCTCTCTGTGCGTTTGAGAACTTCGATTTCCAGATCCTCGGAATGCTGCGATAATCGCCATAATATTTTCTCCGCCAGATTACCGCTTCCTCCGTACAGGTAATTTGACCATTTGGTCACTTCGATTTGAACTTTTCTGGCAGTTGGCCGGTTGGATACATTACTGTCGTAGCATGATTTCAGCAAAGGCTGAAATCTCCGTAGTAGTCCATCGAAGCTATCCGTTGTGGCGATCAGTTCTAAAGAACAAAAGGTATCAGTCTGATCATTTTATCTACATGCAGGACTGCAATTAATTCTACCTTGCAAAAACGAAGCTCTTCTTTTAGAACTCGGCAGATTTCTTTGGCAGAATAGTTCATAAATAATGGTTCCCTCCGCAAGAATGTCCACTTTTTGCTGGGTCGCGACATGTGCCTTGCTTTCGGGTTTCTTCCTGTGCGCGTGCCTCTCACCGGAAAACAGGGGATAGATCTTGTCAAAGGCCAGTTCGGAGATTTTTAATGTGAAATGCTTATCGATTAAGCAATTTGTCGATGATAAACATCCATGGTACATAAGTGAAGAGGAATGAATATAGGCCAATCCCTATCGAGTAAATAACCACTATATTAGCTCTTTGCATCTGCTATCGGAGAACTAGTGTGCCATTTTGTTCGCGTTTAACGTAGTCTTTTTATTACGTAAAACGGGTAAGCTTGCAAGACCAAACATTTGTGTAAATCTGAAGCAACTTTGTCAAAATCTAGAGCAAAATCAAACGTAAACAGTGCCGCAGAATGACCAACCTGGGATAATTCGACAGCAAATGACATGATAAAGTTGGATTCCATTGGAACGCATGCTTCAAAGAGCTCAAAGACAGATCCCCGTGCCGCATACTCGGCGACAATAGCGTATTTCATCGTTTGCGGGAGGACTGTTATTCCCATGAAACTGCAGATATTGAAGTGTGATATCCCGCGCAGCTGTACAGAACTGAATTATTTCAATATCCCAACTAGAACAATCTGACTAAAACTAAACAGACACATACCTTTTTCAGCAGATCCAGCAGCGCAGCTGATGTGAAAGCTTGACTGACATCGGCGTAATCCTGTATGCTTCCGACAATGGTCAGCTGGACCAATGCCCCTTTGTACTGTGCCGGAAAGCTCTGCAATCGATAAAACCAATCTTCCAGATCAAGCTGTTATATCATTGTATAAATGTGACGTACGTTAGATGCCAGGGGTTTGGGGTCTTCCGTTGCTTGTCGGACAATTGACTGCGACAGTCTAGCCATGGCTGCACGACGAGTGGACATCAGAGTTGATGCGGGTATCAGTGTCATCTGACTGCTGTCGATGCGCCACCAGACTTCTTGCAGCACTTTCTCTTGAAGATTCCGTCTGTAATCCGTAATCTATCACGACATATACAGAATACTCAAAGATATTCATAATGGAAATGTTCTTACCGCATTCCATACAAAGCAGCGCCAAAAATCAGCACAAGCGCGCCAAACAGACCACCCGCGACACCTTTTACCATGTTCCAGAATGCTGCAATCACGTGCGAAATAAAGGTAAAGGTCAGACAATTCCGCTCGGGTATAATGTGTACCAATTTGCGCTTCCGAGGAACATTTCTGTCCGAAATAGCCGCACTTGGGTTCGTTGGGGGGCGGCCAGATCCCAGCGGGCCACGTCACATTGGCAAGGTAGATGAACGCATCTTCACCGGATTTCCGCTTTAGCAATACCGGCTGGAAAGCAGAACTTATCAGCACAATACTAATAGACTAGTAAATCTGAATAGTGACAAGCAGTTTTTGTCGGGCAAACGTCAGTTCAACAAGCAGTTCGAGTATTCTGTATCTGCTTACCATAAAGCCTTCTGTTATGTTGAAGTGGCTAATCACCATATCCATCCGTCGTTCTCCATCTTCATTAAAGTACACATCTTCGGCGCGTGTTTTGAATGATCTCCGCAAAAACTCCTGCGCAATTAGCGCACCCCTGGAGAAGTCGAAGCCGGGAAATCCGAGGAGTAAATTATTCAGCACCTGAAGATGACAGTGCACACTAGCAAACAACCTTCGCCAATTATCGCCTAATTTATTCCTCCCTACTTGAGCAAAGGTCATCACGGCTGAATAACTCGCTGCGATCATGGGATAAGGCTAAAAACAATGCAATCGATAAGTGGAACAGAAGTTTCAGAAAGCGTCAATTAATACCTGATCTCTGAGTACGTAGGTCGTATTGTAGACAATTTCGGATTGGTTTAAGATTTCCGCGCTAAGTTTTCGGGTTTTGTTTGACAACGGTGAAAGAGCATCCAACGGCTGAATGAGCAAGAGACTGCGAAGTGCTTCACGAGCAATCTAGGGAAAATGATAATTCGTTATAATTGAAGGAAGTGGTGTGTGGCAGATAATTATTTAGACATGAGGTGGGAATTTCCGTGTTTACCGAATCATCAGTGTCGTTATTCTGCCAGTCGATTTTCCCGTACAGCTTATTCCGAAATGGTTCCATTACGATGTATACCTTTGAAAAACCATAATTTAATTATGGTAGACATCAAACAAGATGATAAGTTGATAATGGGCAAAAAATAACGGAAACGCTATCAGTGTGTGTGATATTAATGCAAGTGACGTATAATATGTAAAAGGATGTTAATAGCAATCTTCTGTTGGCAGTATAAGCAAATTTGTTTGTATAAAAATGCACGAAGCTGGAACATTAACTTTCTTACGACAACAGTTTAAAAATGCTTACGTATTCTCCATTTGTCATGTTCATTTTGGCGGCGGACACCTAAAACCAGTCAACCACCAAACGTTAGTAACTGTCATCATCTGTCTACTCTTAGTGTAGTCTCTTACCAACAAGTTCCTGACAAGCGCTCCACGACCAAAAAATAACATCACTAAAAATATGCAAGATTTAGTCAACCTACACCATCAATCTAAAAACAGCAGCGATGACCTTTACCTCTACTTGTTCTGGAGAAGTCTTTTAACAATTTCCCATGTTGGTCAGTAGTAAAGTTCTGCTTGGAGAAGATCGTAGTTGGCCGTATTTGGTAACCCATCGAAACCAACTTCAGGCCAAGAAACCGGGAAACCGCTCCGTACACCGGCGGGCTCTCCTTATCGGTGACGACAAATACACTGCGCCACTTGAAGTTTTCAAGCAAATCCACATAGATATCGATGTAGGCACCCGTTGAAATGTAGGCCGTCGTAATCCAGGTTGGATGTTTGGCACTGTCTTGGAGATAAGCGTTCGTTGCTACTCTAAATCAGGAAAGCACTCGTCATTTCAATTGACAGTAACAAAAACAACCAGTGCTTTTTGTGACGTAACATACGTGCTGATTAGCAGCATATCCCAGTTGGTAATCAGGTGGCGGATCGTGCCGTCCGACACGCAGCCTATAAAAACGATAAAAGTCTGAGTATGGGAAAAAATGTCTACAAACAGCGATATGTTTCGGCTCAGTACCGGTGTCATGCTGCTCTGACGTAAACATATGTGTTATGTTCTGGGTGACGTTTTAATGCCAAAACGATCGAGTTAAATCCAGAAGAGTGTAACTCAATAAATCAATCGGTTCTAGCCGATATTTATTAGATTTTCTGAATAGTTGTAGTGTTTACGCAACCCTTGCCTACATAGCGTTTACTTGTTTATTAAATAATATACTGTATCTGTATTAAGTCAATAAAAGATCTTGGCATGGTGCATGTAATTTATAACGAAAAGTTCCAATTGCTATTTTTCTACCAGTTTTATCAAAAACCGTACTCGCTCATGCACAGCAGCTAGCACAGGTGTTTGGTGCTTTGTTCCAGATTTCTGATTACCGTACAGACAATTTTACGGTTAAAGCATCTACGAGGGGACCTCCAAATTTATAGGTCGCTTTCAACAGCAGTAATTAATCTTCTCCGTATCTTCCGGTCAGTGATTAACTATCAAACATTAAAATACTGGATAAGCTGTGATTTGCAAAAGCCGTCATCACGGGGGTCACGTTTTCGTCATATATGCACAAGTGCATCAACAAATTACTTGCGTGACGAAGAAATCCTGACCCCATGGGACATGCGCCACCCATTTGTTCATAGAGCGGAAAGAAGTAGCAGAGCCAATCTCTAGCATGGATATTTCTAGGCATTTTACGTAAAAAAAATTACATGCAAATTCAGTTAAAAAAATCTTTACATAGGACAGATTGCTCTAGCATGCACGTTTATTGTGCAACACTGTTGTATTTGGAATTTAGACAGTTGTAACATTTGTAGAATATGTAACCTTCCACTGTCAAAAACATCTGCATTTGCATAATGTTTGCATTACATTTGTTTTACTAAAATGGATAGAAAAACGCTGTAGCCGTAACTTTCCAGTAAAATCTCGACCGGTCACTCAGAATTAACGAATTCATTGTTACTAACCGACGATCACCACGTACCTGGAAGAATCAGAGCACAGATGCTGTTTTCCGACCTTTTCGTGTAGTACCACTCAGAAAGCTGCACCTCGCTGGAAGATGTCACGTTCTCGCAGTTGCGTACACTCCGATTATCCAAGTAAACCGTTTGCACAGTCATGGAGCTATTGTACAATCTGTTGGCATCTTGCACAGCAATGTCCAGCGCTGGCCAAGAATACGATGATGAAATAAATTCGCCGACACCCGGAAATCCAAATGATACGATTGTAACGTTTAGCAAACATGCATTTGGCTTTAATGTAGTGCAAAAGACGAAGAAATGCAGCAAGACTTTATGAACCGACATACTTTCCATGCCAAGGCGTTTATTCAAAGAAATGAAAAACTTCTTTGATACCAGCAAAATTTCTGATCACACTCCATTTTAAACAAAGACATCGATATTGTTTTACAGCTTTCGCATTATGAACTGCATTCGTGGTGCAATTTTAATACCGCAATCATAATAAAAGGGAATGCAGCTCAGTCGGATAGGAAATTACAGGCTGTATATGAACAAGACCTCGATGCCCTATGGGAAGTAATTACAGCATCCGAGTCATGCTCTTGACATTGTAATCCCAACGCCAGTTGTTGCTGGCAGATAATAGCCAATCACAGATTCCAGCAAACATAGTCGGTACGGTGCAAATTAATCGGCCATGGTTTATGGCGGCCACATAAACACATCAAGGGCTACGTGTCTAAGAGCCGCAAAGAGCTCGCCTCATTACTTCTGCTAGTGATAGTGACGTACGAGTGAATTAGCCGAAAGGTTGTGCAGGTTGCGCAACTTAATTGCCTCAATATGGGAATAACTAACGCTGCATTTAATATCAACTACGTATCGCTGTAAAAATCATTCGTTTTTAGACACAGCAGCATGCTCACTGGAAATGATTCGAGAAGACAATTTCTAAGCTAGGTTAATGCGCGATATCGTGCAACCATTTGCCTTCGGGATAATGAACGTTCCCTTTTCGGGACAAACTAATCATGTTAAAAGCAGGTCGATTAAGAAAGTCCGTAAAGCCTTGCTCCAAGCCCTGCTGTTACAATGCAGACAAACACTTTTGAGATCTGAATCACACATAATATGGTATTATTATTGGCATATGATGACAGCTTATTAAAATCACAATGAGATACAACCTAAAACATTCAAGAAGTCTTATTTTTAGCGACTTGTTTCATGGTGAAATTCCGTATGGTAATTAATTAAAACATAAATAAAGCAAGATGTTTTGACGCAGTAGTTAGGTGTGTCGTTTTCGATGTGCTTGATGTCGCGCATAACAGATGCGTTTTCTTGGAACTTTCAGCGGCCGTAGCATAGTCGTGAGTTTTGCGCTTTCGAAGATTTGCAGCTGAACTCTGTTTACAATATAGTATAAACAAGCGCGCGGATAAGCAGCAGACTCAGTTTTTACACACAGAAAGCAATGTTGTGCAATTCAATGAAGTACAGTACTATACTAATCAGCTATTCCAGTTTAACGGCCGTTCACACACTTTCACTCTCGGTTACGGTCGACATCTTCCCCACTGCATCATACTTTGGATGCTTCCGTTCCCAGATGACATCTTTCGGTCCGGAACTACCCATATCAACTTTACAGCACCGCTGCAGCAGCGACTCCAGCAAAGTACAATACAGCAATCCGTAAAACGTCGCCGCCACCACCCGCACCACGGCAAACTTGCGCATCCTCTCCTCTAAGCGGCGCTTTTCCTCGGTCCG
>JAQGAU010004072.1:0-12166 GCA_034698045.1 Paramacrobiotus richtersi
ACATGGCATACCGCACAGCGCAAAACACAAACGAGCACGGACCGCCATCGTGAGCGGGAACGTACATCCTCGTCACACAAGCAAACCCAAAACATTTCGAATGTTCATTTTCTACATGGCTTGGAAATAATTACAGCAACAAAAGATTTTAAAGATATATGGAATAACAAAACAAATATTGCTAGATCGGACTCTATGGTAGAAAATACCAAGTTTTTCGTAATCCGACGACGGAGACATCACAGAATTTCAGACCGCTGCCTGTGCGGCGTGTCATGTGTGCGCAAGGCACGAGCGGCGCTTTTGATCACTCACGCTGCTGATATCATCAAGCGAACCGCGGTGTAAAATTTACTGTTTTCAGAAATTCATAACTTTCCACCGTTTAGGTTTTGTCGTAAGCAAAAAATTCCTAGGTATGCACCATATTTAACAGATCGTATTGATATGAGTCGCCTGTTTATTACCCAGCGCTAGGGTAAAAATGCTTACTTGTAAGGCAGGCAGATCTCTGTTCGGAAGACACGTAGGCGTACACTGGAACTTAACAAAAGTCTCCAGTGTTAAACCACAAATGCACAATAACAAAGTATTGGAAGTTTAATGCAGAAGAAAAACTGAATGTACATTCATTTCTACAAAACAGCACAACAGAAGGTTTCCAGATTTTCCAGAATTCCCGCTAAGAGGAACAGTCCCTCTCAAGGCAAATTTCTATGCAATGTCAGAAGCATTGGCACAGGCAATACCACATCTGGAAATGTTACACTTAGCTGTCTTGTCACCTTTCATAAAAAGCAATCTATATATTTTGTTCACCAATGGGATTCGGGGCGTTGTGTTGGACTATTGCGCGGCAACAACAAAAGTTTGAACACATTTACTTCGCTAATCCTTCGGCGCTTCATCCATTTTGAACTTTTTTTTCATCACGAAACAGAATACATATTTCATAATCGTTTTGAACCAGCCCCAGCCCTGCTGAAAATTTCTAAAATGGGTTTAAACAGTTTCGATAGCGATTTTAAAGGTCCAAAAACATTCTTTCTGTCTAATGCTGTGTCTGAATGATCAGTTCTTCTAACGATTTTAATTGGCATATTGTCATTTCTAAGCATTTATAATTTGGTTGAATACACTCGTTCAAAATGGGAATGTCGAATAATGTGTTGGACTGTTAGTGGTAGAAATTTCTTTTTGATGACTTGTGACAGACGCGTACATACAGACCCAATGACCGACGATGCAGTTTATAATGATGGAATCACATGAACAATAGGTGAACCTGCACTGCAAACAGCGTTGATCATTAGATCGCACAATTTGTCTTTTTGTAACGGGGAACATGCGTACGGGCATACTGGCACACACTTGAAGCCCGTTCATCTTGAATTCTACCTTGTAGCTTCTACCTGGACGGGCAAGCGTGGTTTGAGTAGGGACCAGATGCTCTTGTAGGACAACATTTGGCGTTCATGCAGTTTTCTATGCTAACGCTAGCCTAGCTAACGTAGGTGGATAGAAAGTAGAAAACCGACATGAACAGCACTTCACTACTGAAGTGTACTACACAGCTGCTACCATGGTCCAAATGGTTAAAAACAGTAGTAGTCACATGAGGCTACTAATCCCAATACAACTGATGGCAAAAAATGCAAAATGCGAACAGTGAAAACATATATGTAGAACAAATGGGTACGATATTATTATATTTAATGCGCGGTACATCAACCACATATAATTCAGCGTACGTACGTTATGTTGTGCATAATTATACCATATTATGTTATGCAGCATGCATAGATGGAACAACAGCATACATTGCTGGAGTAATGTGCGTACGTTATCAGCATTCATACTTATACACTGAATAAAATATACCAGGCGGCGTTGAACTGATAGCGCTTTGCATCACATATGACCACCGTAGTAAAATTTCTGTGTTTCATTCAGCTGAAAATCTGATACATATTACACATAATCAATCGAACGCTACATAAAAGATTTTACGACGGTTACAGATATAATACACATAACGCACTCAGGGCAACGCATGAGCGAATAACACATAAGCGCATAAAGCTTTGGTAAACTAAGTTTATATCCTATAATATAGATGTACGAAGTTCATTTTAATATGTACAGTAAACAATTGTACAAACTAAACAAAACTGAACAATGCAAATAGCGGATCAGCATAATGTGGACTATAATTGTATACTAAGTTAGAATATAAAATAATATAGTCTAGAATTATGTTGACCACCGTATGGAGTGACTTGTCTCTAATTATCTCAACGTACTACATCTATATGATTATATGTACGTTTGATTCGTGTACACTTGGCTCATGCACTTTATGTCCGGCACGTACGACTACGAACATCTGTAGCCCGCATATCTATACTATAATTTCCGCGTTTGGTTTATGTGCACTTCATGCGCTTTATGTAACAAGGTGTATGTGTATCTATAAGTCTTACATCTATATAAAAATAATACGTAATTATGATACGTTCGATAATTATTCATGTACGATACACACGTACGCACATCTATCTCCCGTTTTATATCTGTATACTATGTATAATAAGTGTGTGACACGTAATTTGTGTACAATACATGGGGCAGCCGCCTCTGGTACCAGCGACAGCTGCCTTTGGTGGGTACCGTAGCGCCCGATCTTGGAGTCCGCTGCCTGCTGACCCCGTGGGCTTAGTGCATTGTGCTCATGCAAACGGGCGGCTAACAAAAGCAGCTAATCGTTATTTTTATTGCGCTCTAATGTAGAAAACCGCATGAACGCAGTTGTTTTCCCTACTTCCTTCTGTCGTAGCAGAAAGGCGCCGCGTAATTCTACTGTAAGCGAACTCTTTCCTGTGCAGTGCAACAATGAGATACTGGAACAAAGGGTCTGCTGCTCGCTCGCTTGTCCTAATGGCGAACGCAGAGAGACATTGTTACACTAGTAGCAAAGCTTTCGTACTTTTGAATTCCGTATGCGTGGCATATCCTTTGCAAGATCTTGAGCTTGAAGGTACCGCTTCGCTGCTAGAACAATAATGGATCCCGTTCCAAAACAGCTGCTCCGCATCCAGCCGTTTAAGTGTTCAAAATTAAAACAGGAATATGTCCACACTGGTCTGCAGTTTTTTTATAATTGACACCAAATGGGTTAGGTTGTGCACATTTAAGTTCATGTATCGGGATCCTAGAACGGTTCAGATAGTCAGCCATTATTATTGCCGACACGTGCAATACTGATAAGTTAATGTGCGATTACCCGGAAGCAGTTTTGCATTTGTTACCGTACCACATAAATTAGCAAAATCGCCGACAAACGTTTGAACCAAAATACTCAAACGGTCCAGATCATATGCTGTTATTGTGGATGCGGAGACTATGTGGCAGATTTCAACGAAACAACACCAATGTGCGTAAAAAGGATCTGGGAGGATGTCCTTCAAAGCTGGTATGGACTAGTATAATACCCAGCTTCTCCACTCGTTAGCCTTCCAGTTTTCCACGTCGAATCGTTTTGTGCATCTGGTTACAAAACTTGGTGCAAAAAATCTTTCCATACGGTATGAGATTTCTGCTTGCTGAAATATCGTTATTTTGTTTTATTATGTTTAAATATGGATGCATTTAAGCATGTATGTATAAGTATCTATTTATTTACATAGCTAAATACGTATGTAAACAGGAAACGTTTGATGCTTGCTGTACCTGTCTTTTTTTTTAGTAATACGGCATCTTGTGACTTGTAGAAGCTGTCCACAATGTTGCTAACAGCTTCGCAATCCCGATGTACAAGCCGTGCATAGGATCGACAACGAATGACCATGGTAGGACTTTGCCAAGCAGTACCGCAATCGGGGCTTTTCCAGCTATTCCCTTGTACTATAACAAAAACTACGTAACTAGGTAATCAAAAATATGTTTGCGAGCAGTGCTCTTTTGCTTTGCAACCCTTTCAGGTTTTTTAGGTATACATTATGTAGATATTCGGATCTCAAACGAAAATGTCCGGTAACGTACCTACACATTTACAACGACATTATGGGCCCTACCTTACTGTTTCACCATTATATTTTATTCTCTTGGCTATCGGAATCTAACAATTAGGTCCAAATCAGCATTTAAAATAATGTTTAGTCCAGTTTTTACCGGCTTATTCCTTTCGGACGCAATCTCAGTTCCGTATGCGAACGACTCATCAGACCGGAATGGTGCAGCGGCTGTATTTTCTTGCACTACCGTGAAACCCCTAAATCAGTCATACATTTAAAGATTGTTCGAATGATAAACATGTATCACAAATTAAGCATTTTTGTTTTAGTTGGTCAATTTTGAACTCACAAGATGCCGTTAACCAGTTCATGAAACTGTAGTTTCATGCACGCTACCTGACATTTCCCCCATTCTCTGTCTCAACTGATTCTTATTTCACCTCGCAAAACAAGCATGCATTGTATGCGGTCGGGCCCTGCATGCCGCAAACGGGCGCACGAGCCATTCGGTCCAGCGTTACTGGACCAGCAACAAACTTTGCACGTTTGCTTCCGGTGGCAGTAATTATCTCTATACTCGTACAAAAAGAATCTAGACCGAACATCGTCTGTGAGGCGCACCGAATGCATTTCGCGCGCGCTGGGTCGCAGATTTTCAAGGTATGCCAACTTGGGACCGCGCGCCTTCCGCAGGAGGACGATTTCTCGCCACCCGATTGGCTGATCGGTTGGGCGAACCCAGTCAATCATTTGCTATTCTGATTGGCTGGCAGTGCGCTGCTATTGGTCTACTGCAGACCTGCTAATTGGCCAGAAATCTGCCGCTTAATATGTGACGTCATGGACGAGAGCAGGTTCATTTCCTTGGACAACGTTTATTTTTAGTTCGTTACCATTCACATTCACGGAAAGCAAACAAACACATAAACCAAACAAACTAGGCAACACAGAAATCAAGACGTCTTAAAATGTTACAATTTTCCATTAATAAAAGTACAAAATGAAAACATACAAGGCACATTTATATCAAGGGAATTAATCCAGGCACAGCCACTGGAAATCCAGGAACTACTGTCAAAAGGCACTGGAAATCCTGGAACAGTCATGCGACGAAAATCCAGGGAACCGAGAAGGGAATGACTGTTTCGCTCAAAAGCAGTCACAACATTCAGAAGGGATACGGTGATACCTAATCAACATGAAAAAATGTAATCAGATGCAGACTGACGTAAATTATGTACATGCAGCGTTACACAACTAATAAGTTCTGTCACCCATCGGCCATCAGAAAAACAATGCATATTCCAGTGCCTTACCTCTCACTTCCAAAACAAACGAAAACCTAATCCATAAGACAATGTAACTGGAAATCCAGATCAACGCCACGAACAAAACAGAATGCGTCAATCCAACTCTCCACTCTATCACCGCGTAAATACGTTTATCCGTGCCATGTCAGACTGGAATTCCAGTTCAGTAACAATGATAAAAACTATTCCTTAGGGAAAATAAATACCTTTATGGCACAAGAACAAAATAGGAAAAGTGAACCGTTAACGTTTTGTTTTGGCTTTTCATACTGTGCAGCAAAGCACCTGCAAATTTGCAGCCGTGAGACTGCGTTCAACGGTTTCTGGAAAGTGCAAGCACATGGCATTACAACTTTCTTGCTGCCCAACCTAAGGGCGGACTGAGCCAATCAAAATAGTGTAGGTTCGGAACGGATGACTAACCCGTTCCTGTGCTGGTTCGCAGGCCCTGCCTGCGACGCCTCGAACTTGATACCTTAGGGATAATCGAAGATTTTTATGCGAGATACCACCTATAATAACGTGGTAGGCTTGGTTGTTTTTCGTTCACATTTGTGTACGATTCCGAAAAAAACCCACATCGTACCCGACTCGTTAATAGCAGTCAGCTGATTATGAAGATCCGTGAAAATCAAGCGAAATGGAACATTGTGATCTCCCTGGTACAGTGAGTGAAGAACCACGTTGCGCTGTAAGCACCTATAAAGTGCGGCTTGTCGACAGTTATGCATGAGATACATGCCGCAAATGCAAAACTGACCTTTCAATAATCTTTGTTATGTACTTATACATATGCGCTGACAGATATTATATTGTTACATTACATTATGTTATTTTGTAGACCGGTATGTACTTAGACATTATGTTATCCCTGTAGAATCTACTGTTACAAACGGACTAAATAGCTCGGCACAGGTGGCCATATACAATACAACTGACTCCGATTAAATAATAGTCTGAATAGATGCTTTTTACGGTGCAAAAAGCGAGGCGCCATGTTTCTCACCTTTTACTGGGCGGAAGTTCGCAAATAACAAGAAATAGAGGGTAGAAAGATGATGGCGGTTTTGGTACAATTTGACTCAATCCGTGTTTATCATCAAAACGTACCACTCCACTTCTGCATCTATTCTAGCCTGTTTTTCTTTTATTTTGCGGTACATTTCTCCATCTGATATGTCGCTGATGCCAGCAGGGTTTTTCGCGAGATTGTGGTTGAAATCTCCAGCAGCTACCAAGAATTATGGTACAGACGACAAAATTAATATTATACAAATACTGTACATAGAAACACAGCTTATTGTATCACACTTTCGATTAAAAGTAGTATTTAACTGTTGTCGAAGTGTCCGTTTAGAACAATGACTGTCAAGTACGTGCTTTGGATTTGTACGTGCTTTAATTACTGGGTCCATGCACCTAGTACAATACGCCAAACGTTCTTCACCAGCTTCGCAAGGGATTTCCAGCACATCTTTAGGGTTTATAATTTTTCCTAAATCGACGCCAAGCTTATTATATCTGCACATCCGAAGTATGCAGGCATCTGTCAGCCGGAAGCCACAGCGTGGACTTTGCGCAACAGTCAGGGCGTCAAGACTTGGTGTATTTTGTGGCAAAGAACACGCTTGTGGGTCTGGGCATGGCACAACTGGCTCTAAAAATATTACAAAGCATTAGGAGATATTGATGTATGCAACGGAAGGTCACGTGAAAAATCTTAACCGGTTCGTAGATTCTACAGTTTACCAGCTTGTGGAAAAATAAGCAAATCAGCCGCTGCCAAGCCGGTGCGATGCAAAATCTCATTTTGATGATATTCGCGTATGTGCATCTTGGCTGATGTTTTCAAAGCAAAGGATTTCCGGCATATTTTGCAGTCGTTTCTGCCGCTGCGAGATACCAACATTGAGTTTACAATATCATTGTCTGTTTTTGGGGTAATTCCTGTAAAGATAGCGGAAATAGAATAAAGTTTAACGATGTAATTCGGAGAAGATTTATTGTTGCATAAGAACTTGTGGATTACCTGGCATCGCAGAATTGATTTAATGGTTTTCCGTATCCCAGTATCCGCCGCCAGAATGATATCAACGTCGAAGCTGGTTAAAATTCAATGCATTGTTAAAAAAGATGGATTAACAACTTGTTTACTCGCAGTAATATGCTGGGAATACTGGGGGTTGTACAACCTGGCAAGGAATAGTTGGGGCGAGCATTTGACGTGGCTCACTGGATTCAAGAACAGGTCAAGGATTCCTGGTGCATTCTCGTAACGGAAGAGAGTGAGCGTGCCTGGATGCAGTCAGGGTCACGGGGTTGTGAGCTAACTGTACACGGGTAAACGGGTGTTTGGTTTTTTTTTGTGTTCCGTTTATTCCTTTATTGAACAAACTGGTGTGTGTACGGGAAAGTGGTATATGTACTCGAAACGGGACTGATATTTACAAGTCACGCTTGCACATTTCAGAAATAGGTGTGCTATACACGCACGCGGCACTAAATTCAATTCTTCTTCGCTTAAGCATTTGGGAAATAGGTGTGTTAAACACGCCCGCGGCAATAAGTTTATTTTAACGTAGCACATTTCAGCAGGTGCTTTGTGCAAGAAGTCGTAAAGTGTGGCAAGTGAAAGTGGTGCCTGGATCGGTAGACGCATTAGCCTAGTGTTAGTACCAGTGAGAGGCCGTTGCCCTCCACTGCGAAGACAGGGTAGCGTCGCGAGGTCATCACCAAGTGGTGAAACGGCTTAAGGTCAAACTGCAAACCTCAAAGGTGCAGTACCACGCCTGGCCTGAAACACGTAGCGCAGCTCTTTCAATCAGTGAGAACTGCTTAAACATCTTAAAACTAATGGAGACGGGTAAAAGCATAGATGCAGAAGTGTCCACTGCTTCAACAGGAAGGAAAAGTACGGATGAAGTGCTGGAACAAAGCACAAGTAATCCAGTGCTAGGGACAGAATGGCTAATTGGTCCTGATGTGGACTGGGAACAAGTAAGGCAAAAATTAAAGGGGCAAGTGCCCCCAACTGGCTTGTTTAGCATAGCATGGAATGCGTATCGTAGCGAGCCGAAGGGTAAAGCCCCATACGGATATCGTGTGTACGAAGGGCTACCTGAACTGCCCCTACGATATAGGCTAGACATAAGCCAGCAGCAATTCAGAAAGATTGCGGATGAGCTAGAAGCAGAAGGTGAAAAAAGGAAAGGAGAAAGACGAATGGTATCAATTGTAAAGTCTCCCAATGAAGCTGGGGAAGCAGCACAAGGTGCCCCTAAGCAGACGGAGCAGACTGGTAAAAAGGAGATGACTGCAGCGATCTCACAGCCAGATATGGCTGCAGAGCAAGATAGCATGAATGAAAGCATAGATTCACTGCTAAATATCACAATGATCGATAACGATAAGGCAAACGATCAAGAAGAAGAAAATCGCAAAAGCAGTAGCGATACGGACCAATTTTTCGATATAGATAACACAGTGTCACAGAATAGCACTGTGGTTGATGTCGAAGACAATGGAAGTAAAAGGCGAAGTCGAACAACAATGCTTTTCAGCCAGATGCAAACGAAATGTTGGACTATACTGATTCTCGTCCTGGTAAACTAGATTTCGACGAAGATTATGATCATATTGTAGATCCAGATGTGCTACGTGCAAAAGCCATTGAAATGGCAAAGTTGGCACGAGACGTGCACAAACGGTACTGCAAACTGTTCGATGCCAACGAAGAGCTGAATAGCGCACATGTTCAGCTTGTGCCGCAAGTCGATGATGTGATCGATGATAATCATCGCTTGCAGGGCGAAGTAAGAAAGGCACAGCAGGATATTGTGCTGTTGCAGGAAGATTTGAATGGTTCAAGCAATCTGCTGAACCAAAGGCACAATGGGTTCGAGCAGAAGGATCAAATATCTGAAAATGATAAGGAAGATTTGGAGCACCAGCTTTCTGGCATCGCACAGAAAAATGGCGAAATGGCACAGCAGATCACAACTTTATCTGCTGATCGGGATAAGTGGCGTGCCGAGGCACAGCAAAGGGGGGATGCAGCTGCTAATCAAAAGGCACGGCAAAAGCAAATCGCTGTAATACAAAAGGATAAAAAAATGCTGGAAGATGCATGGTCACAGCTCGACAGGGAAAGAGCTAAATTGGACCATGATATTCAAAAGCAAAGGGATAAAGGGGATAATGCTGAAAAGCAGCGGCGACAAGAAAAGGCTGAGCTTACAGCAGAATGGGGTAATCTTGATCAGGGAAAGCGTATGATCGAAAATGCAAAGAAAAGATTGCTCTTATGGAAGCGCCAGAGCAAAGTGGTCGGTCCAAAGAGATAAATGTGGTCCATCAAAAAGCGGTTGATAAAGTGAACCGTAAACTGGAAACAAAGGAAGTAGCTTTCAGTCAGATGTCGTAGTGGAAAGGCATTACAGACCTGATTTACAGGCTCCCTACCGTGAAAATGAAACTCTGTACAATGCAGCGTACAAGCAGGCGCAAGGTGAATCACCGCCCTTGTCGTCAGTCTCATGGTTCTGCGAAAGGGGAACTTCGGGATTGCCATGATCAATAGGGCGAAGAAAGGGCTGAGTTTGTCACAACGCAAGGGTCTTTATCACGCTTGTTTCGGTACACATCTGGTGAACTGTTCATCAGTTCACCAGATTTGCCACTGTTATTGTTAGACTTGGTCGATGACCTTTTGCCTCTTGATGTATGCGCAGACGATTTGGCTTACTCGATAAAGTGTTGACCTTATCTCGTTTCGCCCTCGTCTTTCTTGGTGTTTTTTCCCCTGGAGACGTCCACCAGGACGCCGTTCTGTTATGGTAGCAGTAGCGTGGAGATCTCCCTTGTTTTTGTACCTTCCCAACTCATCCTGACGTTAGGATTGAGTGGAGAAAGAGCGTGTAGCAACGACGACGACGGTTCTTCCAAGAAAAGACTGTAAGTGGCTAATTGCAGGTCACCATGGAAAGTTCGCTGTACCGCTGTATGTCCAACATGGACCCAACAGATCTTTCGCCAACTACGCCGCGTTTGGATCGACCAATTCTCTTCGCTGACGACCACGACGACAACCTGGCGCAGACGACGAATCCCTGCTCGACCATTCGCCAAAACATGGACTACAGCGAGACGACACGACGGAACCACGATCAACAAAATCATGCGTCTCCCTTCATGTCGCCGCCATCTAATCCCTACAATAATTCTACGAACGACAGAAATACGGAAAAGAATCAACTTTCACGTATTCTCATCGTTCAGGCTGAAGATAATCGACAAACGACGGAAGTAGCAATACTTGGGGCTGGTAAACGTCTTATATATGTACTGCTTTACCGACACCGACTCTACCGACACCGACACTCCCTAGTCATCCTTGGCGGTAGTGGACACCTTACGTATTACACCGACTCCGGCTCTACCGACACCGACACATGAGTCATTACCAGTATTCTGTTAATTGAATTGTTTCGGACGGTCTGCCTCAACATACAATTTATCTGTCACAACAGGACACGTTTTAGCATGATTTGACTAACCACCACCAATACCAGGACAAAAATGGATCTCGTACACATGCAAGTAAACTATCACAAGATTATGATCAGTATATCCGCAAGCGCAGCTGTACCACCCGTTAGTCGCTACCATAAACTCATGCAACATCAACAATGCACAGCGTAGCTCCTGGGATCCGCGGCGAATGATGAACTCTTACTCATCAATGCTGTACCATATGGAATCCTCGTCCTCATGGCGTGGTGGCGAGCCTAAGAAAAACAAATAAATAAATTAATAAATAACTAAACTATTTAGTTCATGCCCTAAGGTAATAATTACGCCCGAAACTTGCTACGTTGAACTAGAGCTAGAAGGAAGTGGCGAATTAGCACATGCCCGTACGCTTCCGCCCGGTCTGCTGTGCGGAAACCGCACAAACACCCATAGTCAGCACCATTAAATGTAGGTCGACCATGACGAACAACGATGTGGCGGTGAATATACGGGTGCATGGGGCGCAACGGAAAGTGGACATGAAATGGTTGAATCCCGGCACTCAGCATGGTGGCAATCAACGCAAGAGCTTGAATTCTAAACGGGTTAGGAGCGAGGCGAGGTCTTCGAAGAACTCGACGACCTACGAATACATGTTCGTTGCTGAAGTCATCTTCAATTGAATATTCGTTTAAAATTACAGAACCATCCTCGTACCGTAATGTCTTTAGCAGTAATGCACGCTGTGTGTTGTTTAATCAAGTTCAATAATTCTACTAAGGACTCGTCAATATCGGCAAAGCTACGAGCTCAAAAAAAATTGATTTTGCTAGTGTGAAACACCATAGCTGTACAGTGCCTCAAACGTACGCGCATGGTCGGGAAGAGCTCTGGTTCAAATTCTGCACCTAGAGGTTTCGCCAGAAGGTCTAACCGCAAAGACTGGCCAAAATTGTAAGTTGCCAGAATGTTTACAACACGATAGTCCGTGACTGTCGGACAGTATCCCAGTTTCCGTAAACGTCGGCAGAATTTTTGAAGAAGTTCCTTGGAGTCGATGATAGAACGCACACCGTTAATGGTTATTTTGCCGTTGGAATAGAGCTGACAATGCGATTTTGGTTCGATACACCGCATTGAGAGTCCTGAAAACCGTTCAGGCGCATAATGGGATAACGGATCACGCTTACTGAGGTCCTTTAAGTTGAGGGGGCACCCCAGGTTGGCCGTCGCAATTATTATTATTGTTATTATGATTATTATTATTATTACAACACAAGAGCAGACAACCCATTCGGGACTTCAAGTCTGGTCGCAACCAAGGCTAACTCA
>JAQGAU010004073.1:0-12163 GCA_034698045.1 Paramacrobiotus richtersi
CCATGTTCTGGTTATTAAAAACAATAATACACCTGGGTGCAACGACTACAGGTGCGCGGCTGTCTTGATTTCACTTAGAGTTATAGCAATGGGTGGAAGATCGTCTTAAGATTTAAAACCAAAGACGCGTGCAAATGAAATTTTGCCCGTATAGCTTTCAGTAGCGACACGGTTGTATGCCTGTATTGAGGTGTCGAATTCACCCCGTTTTGAGTTAACATCGATAAATCTATGGCAGAACATCGATATACAATACATCGTAAACAGTTACCATAATTACACTGTATAAGGTTTAAGAAACCGTTTGTATCTGAAACATTTGGCTAATGTGGCGCATTAAATAAGTAATTAAATGCGCAGCAGTATCAAAGCCAAGATGCGCCCGTGAATCGAATAATTGGGCGTTCCCATACATATCCATTGATTCGGATTCTTGACCATTTTCAGCTCCTGACCATTATGCGTTATGTGTTATGCAGCCAGCGAAGCAGACCAAATGGCATTGACAGTTCATCGTCGTTGTAAAACTTGTATCCATAACGTATAATTTTTGTACATGTCCATGGGCGTTCTGTTGTTGTGTTTACGTGGTATTTTATCGTCGCCAGCAGAGGAGAACTGTCTGAATTTTTTGAAATCAGTACGTACTCTTTAAAATGCATACTGGTACTGTTATTAGTATTCGTTATTGGTTTTGCTTACTCGGTCGTTTACTTATCATCAGCAATTAATTTCTTGACTGACATATCGCAACAGCACGCTGAACACTTTCTGCTGCGGAAGTAGGTACTTTAGCCGTTTAAAATCTTACAGAGCAGAATCATGCAGTGCTTCAGTGGTGTTATTGTTCGTATGTTACTGGGATTGCTTATCGGACTCAGTTTTACGTTGACCTTGATGCAAACACACGTCAGACACCTAATTTTAAACGATCCAGATGCCAGCGACGATTTTGGTGTTAATCTTCTGTCCAACATTAACGGTGAATCCTTGTGTTAGTAGATGTTCCGCATTATTATGCGGAACATCTAGTAACCAATCACCCAATTATAAAAATTAGAACAGGTACTCTCATTTTAGATTCGGAGCAAAGGACAACAGAATCCATTACCCTTATCCACCGCGACACACCCGTGTCGGAGACGGAACACAAGAACTTGGCTCTGATAAGGAGACTCAAAGAGCGGGTATTTAATAAGACCCATGAAGCATTCCGTGACATACCGAGCAGGTCAACGTGCCCCGAAAAACTACCGCCAAAGTTTTTGACGTTCGATCCAATCTATGCCCGAGGTTTGGGAAATTTCCTGTTCTTAACGGCATCGACGATCGGCTTGGCGGCGTCCTCTTGCCGAACTGGTAAGAGCATTAGATATTAAAATAGGACTGTTATACTATTAAAAACTATCTCTATTACAAAATGTATTGATTGGTTTTGTGGTATTTTGTAATCTGGTGATCGTTCTAGCTCTGATTCCGGACGCATATGGGCATTCGAAAAAGTTCATGCGATCACTGTCTTCCGTACCAGATGGTACATTACAGATCCTACCACAAAGTTCTATCAAATTTATCAACACATCTTTAGCCGGAGTTTACAACGAAACCTTGGCCAATCGCTTATCCCAAACCGACGACACAATCTGTCTCCAATGGTATCTCCAGTCATGGAAATATTTCCAGCCAGTTCGGGAACAGATCCGGCAGAAACTGATCTTTACAGAGCCAGTCTACCACACTGCATTCCTTGCCTTGTCCAATCGATTAAAAGAATACAGGAAACCCATTCAACGGCTCATCGGAATTCACATTCGTCGAGGAGACATCATGAATTACGATCTCCAAAACATAGGCCACACACCCGCAACAGACGAATACATTTTAAAAGCCTATTCTGAAATGGATCGAGCTTACAATAACGCAGTTTTTATTGTGGTCAGCAACGATCCGCCGTATGCCTGGTATCTGTTGTTTGAAATGACGAATGTTATTATCATGGACCAAGGTACACCCGAAGTAGATTTGATCATTTTAAGTTTGATGGACGATCTGATTTTGACTGTGGGGAGTTTTGGGTGGTGGGCTGAGTGATGCAGAGCGGGTGGTTTATTATAAGGACTGGCCGAGGCCTGGCTCGGAAATGGAAAAGGAGTACCGACAAGAGGATTATTTTTTACCGGGATGGACTGCGCTATCCTGAATGTTTCTCATCGTGGGACCTTAATAATACAGATATGCGTGATTCTGTTGGTTCGTTCCAGTGATATGCTTGGTAATCGATGCTTTGCAATCTGTCAATCGGAGAAGCACGTGTTGATTTGAATACGTATACATTTAGACGTCACCTTGCGTGTTGACCCTAATTTATGTTGAACGGCAAAGAAATGCGTTTCTTACTGTCTTCCTATTTTTTCTACTTAGATAATCGGTCGCGACGGGCCAAAAAATAACAATAATTCATTCAGTGTTCTGTGGAAACACATCATTTCGTCCATTTGGCTATTGAAGAGAGTTATATATAGTTATGCTGTTTGCTTAGAATATTAAAAACTTATGAAAAAGAGTGCAAAAATTAGAATGTCATCAGCGTTGAAATAGCTATAATTACATAATTTTCAACCATAAAATCTTAGTTTTTAGAATGCTCCTACTTTCAAACGGACACGTCACACGAGAACTACGGCAGCGCAATGTATACAGTAATTGGCGGAACTGTTGCGTTGACAGAATTACATTAAACGACCACCAACACAGCTGCGCCACACGATAATTACCGCTTGTTACAAAGGGCAATATGCCGTTTACAGTTCTTCCATGCAGATAAGTTAGAGAACCGATTATTATCAAAACCTGTACTCTCCTGTACTTTAGCGAGTCAAGACCCGCTAGTCAAGAGTGCAAAGCCCTTTTCCATCTCTCACTGCAGGAAACAAAATTAGCGGGTATGTTCAAGAAAATGAATAAATTAGCTGCATAAGCATAGCCAGAAACCGGGGAAAAACAATTACGGGTCTGCACGAATTAAGCAGTACACAAAGTAAACAACTTGGCGCTGATGGCTTTGCTTGATATCTTTTGATAATGCGATGCGGTGAATCTGGCTCACGCATCCCAAATCGAAATGGCCAATTATTTAGATGACTGTTTGTCATTGAAAGTTATCCGCACAATGTTTACAGGTGTTGCATTGTTTGTGGGAACTTATTGCTTTATAATACTGCTGCCTAGCCGCGGTAGTGTTCATTCAAAGTTAGCGCAACCTGAAGCCGACATGGTACCGCTGTGTCCCAAATTTCCCTCCGAGCTGATGGGTTTATGTGATATCGCCCTAGTACCTGCATCAGAAAAGGATATATTCGACATGAATCCAGGACTACTTCCTGGTGGGTCTTACCGACCAAAGGACTGCGAACCTAGGCAGAAAACGGCAATTATTGTGCCATATCGAGACCGCGTGGAGCATTTGCGTAAGATTTGCAGGATATGTAATAAATCTGCGCAATACACAGCTTATCCATCAGTTTGCAAATTAAAATACGTTTATTCTTAATTTTTTGTTAGGCATCCATGCCTAACATGTTAGGCTTAAGTGACCTTTATGATAGCGTTTATTATGTATGGTAATTAGCAAATACACTTTATTCTGGGCAACTTAACTGCTAAATTTCGCGGTTTTACTTTAACCGCTAGGGTAATAATAAGTAAAAGAGTACAGATATGTAGTCTGTAGGCAGATTACCAGGTTTAATACATTGAAATCCGCATGTTTTCCAGTCATATTTTTGAGGAACATACATCCGTTTCTACAGCGTCAGCAACTGGATTACACCCTGTTTCTTATCGAACAAGCTGGACAAGGTTTCCCGTTTAATCGCGGTACAATAGCGAGTACTTCATGAAAGTTTTTTGAATGGGTTGTTTTATCAGTGCCTTACCTACAGGAAGGCTTCTGAACGCTGGCTTTGCTGAAGCAATGAAGCTTTCCGATTACGATTGCATTATATTCCATGACGTGGATATGTTGCCGGAAAATGACCATAATTTATACACGTGCTCGCAGCAGCCGACGCTGTTGTATTCTGTGACATCGGACAATGGTAAACTACAACCAAAACACTGGTACTACATGAGCGGAGCCCTTGCCATCTTGACCAAGCATTTCCAAGCACTTAACGGCTACCCAAATTTATACTGGGGTTGGGGTAAGCTAGTTCTTGCATACGAGACGTCGCTGTGTTTCTCAAACAGTAATCAGATGATCACGTCCGCATTAGATACGTAAGTGTGGATTTTTTCTGGATTTTCACTTGTTGAATTGTAAGCAAATGCAGTATAGACTAATGCACAAGGTCTTAGGTGTTAACTTGGGATGCAAGGCAGGCGGCCGACAACTAGACCATTATGGGCTTACTGTTCCTACGACAATCAGTAGATACCCAGGATTTGGCCTGTTTGACATCTTTGTTTATGGATTTCGTTGTTGTCTATTGTCGTTGTTTTTATTGGTTTATATCCTGGATGAGTATTTGTTGTTGCTAAAAGAACTAGTGAATGTCCGAGACAAACAAGAGCTGATCGCGTTTCAGAGCAGAACCCCGTGTAACATTGTTGTGTCTACCGTACATACTCGAACAGTGTACTCCTGCTGTCATAATTGTCGGCCTTCTTTCTTTCATAACTGTTTGTTAACATGCATACTCTGACGTTTTCTTGCACTAGACAGCCTGTTCTTTTTGTGTAAGCACCGCAAAATTAGCCGTCAGATCACGTTTGACTTACATACAGGTTTCGAGGATGACGATCTTTCTCAGCGCGTTCGCCACCGTTTCGGCAGTATCCCACGACGCCATCGCGACGTCGGCCGTTATATACTCGTGAAACACGATGCGGATGCTATGAATCCAGTTAATGCTGTGGCGGAGCTGCTGGCCAAAACAGCCTTGTCGCGAGCCGGTTGGGATGGTTTAAGCAATCTGAATTATAGCGTGCTGAATCTGGAGAGACGCGCCTTGTTTACATGGATTCTAGTGGATGTGGGGAGGCCTCCAGCCAAATTGCCCAACGGATCTTTGGAATACTTGGAGCGCCGAGTGTAGCGGCATGAGTCCGACTACGTTAACTGAAAGTGTTCGAACGAGAAACTGTTTTACAGTTCGAACGACGGATGCAGTGACAACCGACACCGCCGCTCTTACTAATTCGTTCAGTTAATACAATATGAAAGTTCGAACAAGTACCTCGTGATCAAGTGGATGTAATGAGAAATGAAAGCTAAATTGATAAACTTCGAATAAAAAACCAAATCCCTATGTTGTTGTAAACAACATATTATATAATAAAAAAGTAACCGATACGGGACCAGCTGATTAATCGCAGGCATTACCATTGTTTAGCAGCCTTAGTTACCAAAGCTCCGGACAATGCATTGCCATACAGACAACATGGCAGACTCTCTTCCTTCATGTGAATTATCTGTATAAAAGCAAGTTGAAAGTGTACGTAGCCATATCTTTGTACATATTATATGGCTACGTGCTGCCAGTTTCCCGAACAACTAAGATTTGGTTAACGAGGCAAGCGTAACATTAATATCGAATAATAGCCATCATGGAACCTTCCGCAACTGACTGTGTTGGTCAGCGAACAGAATATACTGGCTGGCCCGTTAGCCCAAAGGATTGTGCGGACAACTTATCGGCTACCGGTTACCTGTCAGCAGCGTTGAACCATCGCTGTTACTTCACGATTTAATTTTATGTGACCAGTTGAAGCTTTGAATTACGTACGTATCATTCAGCGGCCGATGGTTTTTGTTAGCATATGTTCCGTGCTTCGGTACTTTATGGACTCCGGTGCAGTAATTATGCTTTCCGCCCACCTCGGATATGCGCATAAACGTTCACGTGCGGTAAGAACACTATACCAGCTAACGCTATTGAAAGAATAAGTTGTTAACGGGTAGGGCAAAATTAACTGACCGAGCTGCATCTCGAAAGTCGGCACACGCAGTCTAGCGTACAGATTTGTGCGGTTAACCAATACTGATTCTTAAACGGATTCAGCGACCAGAATATTGAAAATACAGTGTAGGGCCTGTCGCTATTCACTGCACTGCATAATGATATAGTACCGTGGTCCTAAAGTGGTAATTAGCAGAACTCTTGTCTGTACACTGTAATATCAAAACCAAGCCGCAGCGGTTACAGTTTGCACATTTTGTCAAAGGAATCATCAATGTGTACGTAACGCGTATGAATACCGTAGACGGCTTTTTATTATTATAGATGAATATCGATTCCTATTGTCGATTTAGTTTATCGTGCACTGCGCAAAGGTTATCAGAAACGATCCTCAACTGGTCATCCATTAAGAATTTGTTATGCAATGTGCGGTGGATGCGCGCTTTTATTCTGCAGACTTATCCGCACATTATCGGTCTGCACTGTGCTGTTCTGTTTCGTATACTATTTCGTTACGGTGCTGCCTAATAGTACACACTCTGTCGCCACTAAGTTTACGAGCGAATTGGTAAAGCTTGATACGGACATGAATGGGGACAAAGATATCGATGTGGATACCAATTCAACACAGTTTCAAAATGAAACACGTTTATGTCGGAAATTTTCTCCAGTGTTGCTAGGATTATTCAACATTTCGTTGATTCCTGTGAAGGAAAGGATAATGTCCTATCAGAATCCGCATGTGAGAGCCGGAGGCCGGTTTGTACCAGGAGAATGTCGGGCAAGGCAGAATGTTGCGGTCGTTGTCCCGTTCCGGAATCGCACTGACCACCTAAGTAAGTTTAGCCGTTGTAAATTTGATTACAGTAACACAAGTACTACAACTATAAAAATTGTTCATTAATACTCTTTTCACGCGAGCGTCAATACCGAAGAAAGAACAAACATGAAGTCAACGAGAGACGCTGCAGAAAAAACAGCGTAAAACAAAAGCAGCAGTTACACGTTATTGTTTATTTATCTTTTCTTTTTTAGATATATTTCTCAGCAACATACACCCATTTTTACAACGGCAAAAACTGGCATATACAATTTTTGTTGTGGAACAAGACGGGAAGCTGATTTTTAATAAAGGTATATGTGTTAGGATTTAGAGTTACATACTGTTTGAATGGTTTGGCAGAATTTATCTGAAATAAGTGAAATTATAACTTAATGATCTCTTTCTCTAAAGTGATGTATGTTCTTTCCACTGCTGTTGCTTCATATTTGCATTTTTTGTATGACTTTTTTCAATGCCATTTGGATATTTAACAGTTCTCTTTACGTACATATGTGTGGTGCGTAGTCCATGTTTCTTCACTGCTTCGCTGCTATGGTTGCTCGTACTACCGTAGTTAGCATAAACTAGCATATGTAAGTTTTATTTCGGAGCATATTTCTGTTTCATATTAAATGGTTATGATTGCATTGATTTTAATTGCAATTTATAGTTTTATAATCCGGCGTATCAATGCTTTTGTACTTCATTCGTTGTATACCTAGCAATATGTTCTAGGAAAGCTTATGAACATCGGCTTCGCCGAAGCGTCAAAACTCGACAACTTCGACTGCTTCATATTCCACGACACCGATCTCATACCGGAAAATGACCATAATTTGTATTCCTGCTCTTCCCAACCGACGCTCTTAGCCGTCGCTATCAACATCTTCCAGTATAAACCCATGTACTGGAACCACTTTGGCGGCGCCATCTCCATTACAAAAGAGCAATTCACCGCCGTTAACGGTTATCCCAATCTGTACTGGGGATGGGGACATGAAGACGATGACTTATCAGAGCGGATACGCCAACGGTTTGGAACTATACCTCGACGGCACCGCGACATTGGACGCTACACGATGATTCAGCATGATAAAGATGGACTCAACCCGAAGAACGATTTAGCGTATCATTTAGCGAAGAGCGCGCTGAGCCGCTCGCGAACGGATGGACTAAGCAATCTGCGTTATCGGGTCGTCCGATTTGAGAAACGACCTTTGTATACCTGGATCTTGGTGGATGTCGGACGGCCGCCCAAACTTATACGGCTACGCGATGGAACTTTTGCATTCATGGAAATCTAGGCTCGATCACATCAAACAGCATCTTTTGACCATTAGAGCCAGAGTGATCTGTCTGACTAATCCAACATACGATGGTTATTGTTGTTATTATACACTGAATTTTTGGAGAACATTTTTGGGCCTGTTCGACTTTCCATAGGTTGCCTTAAAATAACGGCAAAAAGAAGTTAAAGAGGACCTTTTGTATCTTCTGCTGAAAGAGATGTCATTTTCTGGAACCAAGCTACAGTATATATGCGTTAATTAAACTGTTGTATCGGAATTTAGAGAACAATACTTTTATGTAGTTACCGGTGTACCGTATTGTTTTGCCATTTCAATGACCAGAACTCTTCTATTGTTACGTGTGTCTGTAAACTGCACGTTCAGACCTACCCGACAACGTTTAATTTACAGCTTTGTTTTTCACTTTGTAGTTTGCCGATATTTGCGATCGAACCGGTTGCAATAATTAGTGATCATTGTGGGCATCTGCCTTTCCGGTAATAATTCGATCAGACGGACTTCCTATGGGCTGTATCCGTACATGATATTAAATTATACACATGTGGTATGTACTGAAGAGTTGAATAATTGCATAATTACCATAATCTCACATCAAGCGCCTAACCAAAAAGATGATTTCTAGGCATGATACTTTTAATTTACAGCCGTTGGTATATTCGATCATTTACCTATCACTGTCGACTACTGTAGGTCTGTTCACGAGACTGCATTCTACCTACGAACAGCAACCTTACAAACCTTGAACTACAACAATGTTAACGTAACTTCTTATGTACCAAAACACTAATGTAGCATATGTAGCTCCAGCCACGTGCGCATTGGTCGCGAAACAAACATGGTCGTTCTGTACTCATGTTCATAGTTATTTTTGGGTTTGAACTGACTGCAGTTCTGTACGGGCGAAAACACTGATAATCAAGCAGACGAACATTCCATGTTTCTCGCCTTCGTCATTACGGAAACAGAAAACAAACGAAACCGGAAGAAGAAATAAAAGAACTCTATGCAGCCTCACCTCTGCATCCGGATGCTGTACTCTCGGTAAGCCGGAAACTGCGCCGACCTGCGTGCCGTATGGCACTGGGTTTCATCAGCGGATTCTGTGGCGATCAATGCAACATATGGAATTTGCAGTCTACCAATGGATAGTAAAATCATTACTCGAGCGAAGTGGCAGCAAGCTTTGGACGAGTTAAAGTTTGTTGGGAAGGAATCCCTTCCAAACACAGTTTAAGTCGTCTACAACAACCGGTAATTAGGTTGGAAAAACCTTGGAAGGAATTTTGGAAGGAAAACATTACGAAAAGACTTCAATCATTTAATGATTTAAGTTTTTTCTTTATGGTTTCCCCATATTTCTTTTGGTTCCTGTGCAGAAAAGTGTCGGTAAGGAAATGGGTCGCATCGCATAGTATGGTAGCTAGTCGACTTAAAATTCTTTGCCATTGCAAGTCATGTTGGTCGCCTAGTTTTGTATCTCCGCGGTGATCGCGCGCTTAGCCTCTATTAAGTTACCGATTTTTACCATGGTTTGGTCGAACACGCTGGCAATTTCAGGCAAGGCGTTTGAAACAGATACATTTTTAGGTTCTAGCTCCATCATGAAAAATAGTGCAGTATAGAGTAATGACGAGAACTTTTTCTATACGTATCTGCAAATTATGCGTTCAAAACAACCCGTCATTCAATTAACAGCTCCGTTTTGCATTTTCTATAAATTCTACGTACTTCGCAAACTCGTAATCGAAACTGGTTGTAATAACCAGTGTCTAAAACACTGGGCATCTGGTAGTAATTCAGGCGGGCTCCTCTCTCGCTCCATCATTTTCATAAGCTGTATAGCCTGGCATTTACCTGCATACACTTGTGATATGTACCGAAGACGTGAATAATCACCATCAAGCGTCTAACGAGAAATATCGTTTCGGGGCATCATACTTTTAAATTACAGCTGCTGGTGCAGGCGGTCATTTACCTGTCAGTGTCGACTAGTTTTGTTCACAAGACTAGCAACTTTCCCAGACTTGAGGTGCAGCAATGTCAGCGTAACTTCTTAGCTGCTAAACACACATGTAGCATGGCTCCAGCAACATGCACTGGTCGAGTAACAAACAGAGCCGTTTTGTGTTTATTTTGGTCATTTTTTTGTTGTATACGTTAGTTGCAGTGCCGTACGTGGGAAAACAGTCGGACAACCAGACAACGAACAATCCAGAAAAGCGCAACGAAGAAAGGTTTGAATTCACTGGTAAATAACAGTAACTGTGATTGTGTATGCAGGAGCATTTCTTTACCGTTCCATGAAGTACTTCTATTCTTTGCAGAAGTCACGATATCTGGGAATGCTACACGACCCTTTCCGGTGCAAAAGCAGCACAATTTGTATTTGTTGAGGCGTCTGCAAAAGCGGATCTTTGACCGACTAAAGCAAGGCTCTCCCGGGACGGAGAGAAACATTGTAGAGTCGTGCCGGGAAAAACTGTGTAGCAGATTCCTGACATTTGATCCGCGCAATGCTGATAATGGAGAACTGGGAAATTTCATGTTTTTGGTTGCTTCGACGATTGCCCTTGCCGAGAACTCCTGTAGAACTGGTAAGTGTATAATTTAGTCAATTTTAATGTTCACTTAACAAAATTGTAGTATAATTTAGTAACATGCTGTACATCTGCACAAAACTGTTTAAATCACCGAAAAAAATTGCAAAAATATTTTGTTCGACAACTTTTCTTGTTACTTAAGTAAAACTGCGTCTCTACTGTAGTATATACGTACCTAATATCAAATGATCTTTATTTACCAATTGCAGAAGAACATGCAGCGCGTAGAAAAACTACAAAATTGCTAGGATTCAAACATACAAAAAACTAATGCATACTAGGAAAGTGCACTCGCTGATTGCGGGCACTGAATGACCGAAGCGACGGAAGTCCGTACAAGGGGCAGCATGAGTTAAAACAATTTAAAACTAGTGCTGGGGAGTAAAACTCTTCTGACCGCTTACTTAAAAATTATTGTCCGAGATTGCTGTTTTACTTCTATTACTTACCATATTTTCATGAATCCTACTATTTACTTCATATGAACCTTTGGGTATTGATTACTGTTTACTATTCTTTCACTATTGCTTAATATTTTCGGCAAAGTTGCTGACCCGAAGAACACGAAAATGTTTTGTTAATTGCGGCCGTGCAGAACAGGCGTTTAATACAACAGACTCCAAGTCCAAGTAAGTGGCCATCTGCGAAAAATACTCCTTTTAAATTTGACAAACAGCTTTCGTCAGGTGAAGAGCACTGGGGCTGGCTTCCGAAAATAATAAATTTAAATTAATGCATTAGATAAATGATACATTTCAAAGAAATAGTAAATTTTAAAAAAAAGTAAATTTCAATAAGCAAAACTGAATAAATTAATAATGAAAAATGTTAATAAAGAATAATAAGAATAAATATAATATTTTATTATTAAATAAATAAGTAAAAATAGTGACCGACCGACCGACTGACACAAGGACGGACAGACATCGAAACCCATTTGAGCTGAGTATAGAGGACCTTCGCTCCGCTTCGGTCGATAACATGTACTCAACATCATTAATATCATGTATTTAATGCTCATTTCAGCTCTGATTCCCGATAATTATGGACAGAGAGTCAAATTTCGCAATCCGTTCCCACTGCCACCATCCGCAGATATCTTCCAAAATCAACTAACGCGTTATATGAACACATCTTCTGGTGAATTTTCCTACACCACCTTGCCAAAAACCTTATCCTTCACTAACCCTTCGCTCAACTACGACATCATCTGTCTTCAAGGATCACTACAATCCTGGAAATACTTCCCACATTCCCGTAAAGAAATTTGCCGGCACTTCACCTTCATCGAGCCCATATACCACACCGCCTTATTAATCGTATCAACCCGATTGAAAGAGTACCGAAAATCTTTTACCCGGATCATTGGAATCAACATCCACCGGGGAGCTATTGCCGACTCGGGTGTGGAAAAGTTTGTCTTGAGTGCCTACCACACAATGAACCGGATGTACAAATCCAAAGCGGTGT
>JAQGAU010004074.1:0-12163 GCA_034698045.1 Paramacrobiotus richtersi
GAAGTAGTAGAAGGCTTCGAAATCAAGAGTATGGACTATTCCTCTGATGCAATCAAAAATGGTCGTCATGGCCGCCAGCGGAACAAGAACGGCCACGACAATGCGTGCTCGACCTTGGTGAAAGATCCTTCGGCTTTCGAAGGGATATCGCAGGCTGAAAATCTGTGCGACATTGAGAACCAACAGTGCCCTGAAAACAGCATACATAAAAATAATCCGGGCTGACTTTTCGATGAAAACTGTTCATTTAATGCGATATGCAGGTGACTGCGAGTGACGCTTCGCTGTACAACTGCTACAATAGCTAGCTTCACCATAAGATTCTTTTGAAAAGGATTATGTCGATTATTGAAAAAATGGGCCGAACTCTGCCAACCAATCAAAAAAATCACTTGAAATCGAAAATGCGTTGGGCACTTGAAGAAATATGAAACTGATGGAAAACTGTGGGTTCTATGCTGTTCTTAGCGTAGAAAGCAGTTCTGATCATAATCGAATACTAAGTCGGGAGGTAGTATGGATTGTTTCGATTAGGGGGCGTGGCTGATTATTAGGCTGTGGCCAGTCAGTGCGGGGCTGACGTCACAAGGCGGAATAATCGTAATTCGAATAATCAGCATAATCAGACGAACAATCTTTACGGTGAAACTAGCTATTAATGTACTACGAAAAGACCAGCCCGATTTTGCCGTTAATTGCGGACAACTACAGTGTAGTCACTGCGTAGTGCGTATCCGCTTTGTTTCAAGGGCTTATCCTACAAAGTGCATTAAAGGCAAGTACCGGCTTTCTGTAGACGGCAAAACGGCAGAAGTAAGTAAATTAGTGCAAAGGCTGTTGGCCCGGCCTAACATCGCTCGACGAGGTCGAGCACTCACCAGTCAGACGACAGCATGTTGACCTGCGCAGTGGCGACGAAAAACACTGCGGTCTGTGTTACCGACTTTTCCTAAACAACATGACCAGTTTGAATGTCCCGTGCGACCAAATATTTGTTATTACTCTTAGCCACATTCCTTAGAAGTTGCCTGAGGCCATAGAAAAGGCTCTGCAAATTTTCTCGGCATGATACGCTTTCTAATCGAATATGACATATATTACACTTACTTTGGACCAAGATGTGCAGTAGCAATAAATCAGATGACAGAAACTGCAAACAAAGCCGACATTGAATATGCTTTGTTCATACAGGTATGTGAATCACGTATGTACAGATACTCACACGGCTGTAACATCGAACAATGCCATGGACAGGAGAAACGTCGCTTGGTAGGTGGTGAGTTTTCTTAACAACAGAAAATTCAATCCGCTTCCGACCATACATAGTATTAACCAAATTGGAGACAAGATTTTGTCCATTTGCAGCGCTCCATTATACGTTACATTCCTTTCTGAGGTGTTACAGTTTCCCGCGATATACCACTGGTATAACTGGTCACTGCCGTTTGTGTATTGTATCCCATTTGTGGTAACATTCGACTTTCGAGCGGCAAGCCAAGACGATAAGAAACCGGTGCTAAGTCTGCTTAACTGGACCATGTTTCAATGATATAAAAGCGCTTGGCGAGAAATAAAGGCGAAACGCGTTTCATTGCAGGTTGTTTACATCAATCAGACTGCAGTCGCATAATTCAGTTTGTGATGATACATGGTAGCAATGACTACATAAAAATAACACATGGAAATCGGCCAGTGGCAAAAACCAAGCCGGTAAACGTGAAGGGCTTAAGGCAATACCGGTATAGACTGTAAATTCTATGTCGGCAAGGTTATGTTAATCTGAGTCTGATAAAATACTGAGTCACAAACCTCCTGAAATTCAGTTCTGACAATTTCAGAGACCGAGTTCTTAAATCTGTACGCCATCCCACCGTGTCTCCCGATTAGTCCGCGCGTTTTCAGAGCCCTGCCCACGCTCTTAAAATAGAACGCACAAGCGTGTTCCTTTTATTTTCAGAACTCCGCCCACACTCACTGTCAGGCTGTCGACCAGCTTCCACTAGCCCACTGTACCACAACTTTACACTCTTCTGCAATTTCATTGAACTAGTTGTTCTCTTTGTTAATTTCCTACTTGATTTTGGCCTTCTCTCCGAAGAGTTCTCCTTTTATTTTGGTAGGTCTAAACTACACTGTGCAAAGTTAACTACGAAATCTATATGAGGAACTATGAAAAAACTAATTTTAAATCAGCTCCAATACTTTATTTCACCAAACAACCGCTCAGAAAGTTTAGTTTTTCAATCTCTCACGATAGGGAAGCTTACTTCGAAGATGGGAGATTTGTCATTTAGATTCCAACAAAGCATCATTTCAAATCTTTGAAACTGGCTATTCCAAATTCAAACCGGATTTCGGAATTTTCAGAACACGTTCAAGAACGAAAAAATAAAAAGTTCATATATGTTGTGCCGTAAAGCTCCTGCCATTTGTTTCCAAATTCGCACACGGTCACCCTATCCCTAAAAACAGGGCGCCAATCATAAAGATCTATAAGGCGGGGCGAATATTATTATCTGATAACCATAAACAACGCCCAATATATCGTCAGGGAGATTTTGTCCTGTTGTGCCTTCAAACGTGCCTTCAACAAGACATTATTTGCCCGGAGCGCAGCGACGGGCTATTCCTATGCGCTGAACGTTTGGTAAAATATTTCACCTCTCAAGAGCGTGACAGACTTTCCGACAGGCCATACACATTGCCCGCCTAGGTGGCGGTTACCATTTCGAGCTCCGGGCAGACTATCGATAGTATCGATCACTAGTTTACTAAATTTTAAATTTCCAATAACCAGTCAGCACAACTTTGTCCTGTTGGAAGTGCTTAACGCTGCTAGTGACTGCTACTGCAGTGAAATAACAATAATAACAATATGTGTCGCTTTCTTACGAAATCCATTAGCCAGTTTGGCCGCATTGCAACTTTAGTTTTTCCGGTTTTTTCCTGCACATGTGACAAGTGTCCTGTACACCACGCATGCGCGGTTGTCTTATTGCAAATACACGTATTCACCCGTTTCAATCACGCTACGCCATTTTACGCTGTCTTATTGCACACTGAGCCTGGACACACCCGGTGCTTACACATTAGTGACATTACACAGGGTGCGCTCTTTTGCGCACGGGAGCGCCTTCCTGTACATATAGTAAGGTACATCTCTTGTCTTATCAATGTATTAACAAGCACATCCGGCGTAATTTCGTGAAGTGCGGACAGTCTGTTTCTGAAGTTAACGGTCACACGAGCGAATGTTATGTTTATAACGAGCACCATTCCCGTTAGCTTGCCAGCGTCTTCTGCTGCTTCAGTGATCAGCTCCATTGCTCAGCATCTTTGTTAACACTACCGACATCGCTGAGACCGGGACTGTCGACAAAACGGAACGGAGCAGACACATAATAATTGTAATGTTAACAAATATTGTTATAACAATCCCAACATGGCCGCTAGCTTAGTAAGATAGATAGCATAATAACATGGCACCTAGCTAGACCTCAAGTTTAGCATGGACTATCCGGTAAACTATCTCTCTCTCAGTTCTTGGGTTAATTATGCTGTGAGTATTTATGTTCAGTGGTTCACTGTCTTGTTAATCCGGCCTACGGATAGAGGGCACCGCAGATCATCACGTGGATTGCATCGCGAGGTGGATATGGACAAGGACAATGTCAATGACGGGGTTAATCCTAGTGGGCCACAATGCCGCTAGTCACTCTCGTCACCGCCCTCTTGGCCATCCTCTTCAACACCGTCCTCTTTACGGTCGAAAGCCCTCATCGCCGGTTCCGCATACCCTTAGGGATCCTGGTAATGAACCTCTTCATCGCCAACCTTACTTACCCGGTCTTCCCAGGCCGCTGGGTGTGCCTCTACATCACCGAGCCTGGAAACACCCAGGCATTCTGTGGTAAGTATCTCCACATTACCTAATAACGCACACCTGCTGTGTGGTTCCGCTGGTTTTCTTACTATCAAGCCACCTTGTTTGCTACCGGTAATGGCGCTGAATGTGACAGATTAGAAATGACCAGAAATCCATGCAGGCACAAGCAGCTTCGTCAGATCCTGTCATCCTGAGAAAGGTCACCAAGACCAGACGTTCCAGTCATTCGTTTTGGACTCTGATCCTGCTGAGCGGGAGTAAAGCGGTGTGTTGGACGCCGATGATTGTCTTCATCACGGTGCAGGAATACGTGGGCAATATACTGTGGCAGACGGTGCCAAGATGGCACATACATATAGTAGTGCTGTAAAGTTTTGGCGAGTGGTGCGGCGTTGCTCACCTCCTTGCAACACTGCCGTCGATTGGAGTTTTTGATTGGAGCACTGCAGCTAGCCATAGATAATCGCGCTGCGTGGCAATCTTGTCGGAGAACGGCAGAGCGGGTTGAGCTGGTTTGCAGGCGGTACATGAATCTTCCTGTACTGTTGATTTCGGCGATGGTAGAAACGGCCATAAACTTGACTCGAAGAAATGCGTAAGAAAAAACATTTCCTGAGCAGCGCACGGAGCGAATGGATGCAGTTAGCCAGCGGCATACAGCCGCGGTCATGTGTCATGTTTATTTGTTGACGCGCGTGTGGTCGCACTGTGCACATCGTGCAGTTCTGCGCGGCTATGAAGTTTCACGAAGAATTGTTCCATGGTTTTGCGAAACTGCGCATCCTTCATTACAGCAATGTGATTTTGTGTACCTTAACGCGTTACAAAATCTTTCGCCCTTTCCCCACGCGCTCGTTGGGTCTAGGTAATTGTTCCATTGCGACCGATAAGCTGGCTAGCCATTGTGTTATCTGGGCAACGGCGCCGACTAACGCGCCTTGCGCACTACTTGTAACTGCTCGACCTAAATCTGTGCAAAAGTTCTGTCCCAAAAGCGCTGTCTCTCTCACACAATACACGCCATCTGCGTTTGGGGCCACCAACTTACAACTTGCAACTTCTAGAGACCGTCGGGAATACATAGTCACAGCTTTAATATTGGAGGATCAGGACATCTTTAGCACAAACAGGCTATCGGTTATTTTACAATTAATTAAGCTTTGAAGAACTATGGTCGAGGCCTACCCAGAACCTGCTGGCTTTGTACGCGGGGATGGTAAAAGACCCGAAGGAGCCACGCGCCTGAACCGGTTTCGGGGACAACCACTGGTGTGGGATGAGACCATCAGCGATACCGTATGTGACACGTATGTACCGGATACGGCGAAGCTCGCGGGTGCAGCTGCAGCAAAAGCTTTTGCGCTTAAGATGTGGAAATATACAGTAGAACGATTCTCGACCGTTGTTATTTCGTTCCTCTGGCAGGTGAATCGTTCGGAACTTGGTGTGAAGCGGCTATTTTATTGTTTAAAGAGATTGGCAGAAAGTTATTTCTGAAAACTGGGGAAAAGCCGGTCGACTTGTTTTCTGTTTCAACGTTTGAGTCTAGAAGTTATGCGCGGTAATGCTCAGTTAATCACGAGTACAGTTTCTTGTCGTGCTAATTGGAATAACTTTTTCATTTTGATTAGATCACGTACTGTGAACTGTTGTTACATCGGGGATAAACCAATAAAACTAAACTATGGTTTACTTTACACTCAAGCTTTGAAGAACTAATCGTTTCTTCAAACTCTCCGTTCGGCTGACCGGGAGGCTGTCCGTTAACTCCATTGACAGTCCATTTTTCTGGGCCTTTCGTTTCCCTCCGATAATAATTTGCAGCGCTCGTTTACCATACTGCGGATTAGCGATGCAATAAAAATAAAACCCTAACGCGTAATTTGCCAAGTAGCACTGCAGTCGTATGGAGCCAAACAATCCGAACCATCGATCCGGCACATGGTAAACGCACAAATTAACAAGTAGTTCGTAGAAAACTAACGGAGATTTTAGCAAAAAATTCATGAAACTTGTCACGATCAGCATCCGGATTACTCCACTATCTGGTGACCTTCTTTTACAAGTTTCCGAAACAACAGTGCCTTTAGCGAGGGGCGGATTGGATCCTTTGTTGCGGTAGTCTAGCGACCGCATACGGTCCCTGGCTACTTGCAAAACATTTTGGCTGCCTCTTCGTCGCAGTAGAAGGAAGGCGATGATGACGAAGTTAGTTGTCATTATAGCAAAGAATGTGCAAATATAAATAATCGGCTGCAAAAGTCAAGGCTCAAGTGACAGCCAGAACAAGCAGTCATTTAACTTGAAAGAATGATCAGATGTCTTACCAAAGCCGCCTTCCACTGTCTAAACCAGGCCTTGCTGTAGAAGTAGTAGAACGCTTCAAAATCAAGAGTATGAGCAATTCCCTTGATGTAATCAAAAATGGCCGCCATGATTGCCAGCGGAACAAGAACGGCCACGACAATGCGTGCTCGGCCTGGGTTAAACATTCTTCGGCATTCGAATGGATATCGCAGGCTGAAAATCTGTGCGATATTGAGTACCAGCAGTGTCCTGAAAACAGACGGACAAGAGTAAACCGAGCTGACTTCGCGACGGAAAGTGGTCACCGACTGCGCGTTACGAGTTGTGTGGCTTCCATGTACCGCTTTTAGTAGATAATTAATGAACCCTTGCCTTTATTGGCTATGTACTAGTACATAAATAAGCCAAATTGATTTGCGGGCACTCTCGCCCGTTTAGCAGAATCGTTTTCTCTATAAAGTTTATTCCATTCAGAAGCAATGCCCTGACACCCACAGACAACTACGTGTTTGAAAATTTACGTTTTAAAACATAAAATTGGATCTCGCTCATCTGCTCTCGTTTAGGATCATGATATCCGAATCGGTTGTTAAACTTGGAAAGGGAATGTCTCAAGCTACTGGAGGTAACCAGCGAGACGGAACCATACTCGTACTCTGAGATGTACGTTGTCACGCTGCGCGCGAACCTTCGCACGCTGATTCACAAGGTAGCTCGTGGGCTGAGTGCACAGTACAGTCATGAGTCATCATGTAGCTGCATGTAAAGCCGGAAACAGCGTATTTACGACCAAGATTGAACTGTAATGTGCGTCGGGAGCGCCTTCAGCGCTGTCTTTTGTGTGTCAACATCTGGATTTTTCCTTAACAACTTAAATAAAGGACTAAGCAAAGCAATCGTTCACTCATCATTATCGCCCTCTCACATAGCCACACACATACTGAAAAATGTTTTAACAGTGCACAAATCGGTTTCTTCCAGTTTCGTGACTCAGATGCACGATGAAACTACCGAAAAGTCTTATTATATGCATCCTACAAAGTACAGTAATGGAAAGTACCGGCTTACTGCAAACGGCAGAACTGCGGACCAGCAGGAGTTAATGTACTGCAGAGCACTCACCAGTCAGACGACAGCATGTTGACCTGCGCTGTCGCAACGAAGAACACGGCGCTCTGCATTCCCGACTTGTCCTACGCAACACAACCGGTGTAAATGTCCCGAGCGATATAACGAAATGCTTATAATTTTGGTGGTTTTCATATTATGCTTAAGTTCCCTTGTTGGACTTCAGTGCATTCATCTGTAGAGAACACTTTAAGTAGGCTCAAGCCTGTTCCAATGCGATGTCTGAACAGAAATGTTTGCTGTTGTTTTCAAGTCAGTGAAGTCACATTTCTTAGAGACCGCCTTTACTGTTGGCCTGAGGCCCGTTGAAAAACCAGCTCAAGAAATATGTTCTCTGCATTTGCTATGCTTTCTAGTTGAATGTGACTTACTTTGGCCCAAGATACGCAGTAGCAATAAATCAGATGACAGAAACTGCAATCAAACCCGACATATTGAACATGCTGGTGTATGTAAATAACGTATGTACGAGGACATCGCCCATATCTGCCCCACGTTTTTACTACGGCTCATATAGGCTCCACCGTGCGTCTAGCCTTTCCCCCCAATGCTTTGACATGGAGAAAGTACCCTCGCAACTCCATGCTCCGTGTTTTGCTTTTTCCATTTCCTTTGAACTTCTACCGTTGCGTCTGTTCTCCACCAAAATTCACACATGATAGAGCAAATGAAAGAGCAAAATTCAAGGAGCATTATGGTACGAAAGGAGCGTAACTCTGTTGTTTCTAAAGAACGTTACAAGGGTGTCAAAACATCATGGATCTTCAATTACGCTGGATGAAAGGCTTGAAAGCCCATGATGTCTCAAAATACTCGTGACGTTCTTCAGCAGCAGGAAACTTGCGCTCCTTTGGCACCATAATGCTCTTTAAATTTTGCTCTTTCATTTGCTCCATAATGTTTGAATTTGGTGGAGAACAAACGCAACGGCAGAAGTTCCAAGGAAATGGAAAAAGCAAAACACGGAGCGTGGAGTTGCGAGGGTGCTTTCTCTATATCAAAGCATTGGGGGGGGGGGAAGGCTAGACGCACGGTGGAGCATATATGAGTCGTAGTAAAAACGTGGGGCAGATATGGGCGATGTCCTCGTACAGATACTCACACGGCTATAACATCGAACAGCGACATAAACAGCAGAAACGTCGCTTGGTACGTGGCGAGCTTTCTTAACAAGAGAAAGTTCAGTCCGCTTCCGATCACACACAGTACTAACCAAATCGGAGACATGATCTGGTCCACATGCCGTGCTCCAGTTTGCGTTAGATTCCTGTCTGATGTATGACAGTTTCCCGCGAGATACCACTGGTATAACTGGTCACTGCCGTTTGTGTAATGTATCCCATTTATGGAAATGTTCGACTTTCGACTTGCAAGCCAAGAGGAGAGGAAACCGCTACTAATTCTGGTTAATTGGACCATAATTCACTGCTGCGACAGCGTGTGGCGTTAAACAACTCGAAGCGTACTTTTTTTGGTTGCATAAATCAAGCAGACTGCAGCCGTATTCCACTGGTCCCTAAGTGGAATTTGTGCTTACAATATGAAATTTCTATCGGAGATGAATACGTGGAAAATCTGCCAGTGGCAAAGACAGAGCCGGTAAATATGATGGCCTAAGGCTAAACCGGTACAGATCATGAAACGGAATAAGTGTAATTTTATGGGCATGATTTTTTAGTGTAAAGGAAGCGAGTATTAATTGTAGAGCTGATGCTAATTCTGATAGTCCATTTAGAAAGGCAATATTCGATGATCGATCAGAAAGTGCGAAGTCATTCAAAAAGAACTACTTTCCGTACACATGTCGCATATTATGTCCTGTCTGCCACGCTTTACCCGCTGTATTGTGCAGATTTATGCGTATCAATTTCCTGCTGAATTGGACGTCGTGCCTGTACGCACTAAACGCACAAATGGGGTATCCGACCGTATGACGTTCTTTCTTGACATATTGCGCATATTTATTCTTTTTGTGTGCAATAGTGTACGAAAACCTAGGCATGGGTGCAGACTTGTTTGAAGCCAAGCGACCGTTCGGTCCAGTCAAGGCTTTGCAAGAGTACCTTACCAAGTACGAGCTTAGACGAGGGATTCGCAAGGGAAGAGACTTCAAGAGAACGTTCTCCAGGTATGCGTGCCTTAAATTCGTCGTAGTACATGCGTGCGTTTAGTTTAATATACATAGTCACGAAGATCTTGGAGATACTTACGAAGCATCATCCGAGGTTGGAACAACAACGAAGTTTTACTGCCGTAGGTCCGTGTGTCTGCTGTGCGGAGCTGAAGAACCACAAGCCATGGCAGTCAGGATCAGCGCCATTTGTAATTACCAGGGACGACAATATCCTTGCCAGTTTCGGATGCGTTGGCTGCAGAACGAAGTTTACCGGACAACCCGTCACTGTATGATATTACCATCGTCCGGGATGAGGTTGACTATATTGGCGAACTTAACTCTAGACAGGCCATTGACGAAGCAAGGAAGCGCAGATACTGTCGATTGTCGAAGCAGCGTCTGTATAAGGAAGCGGCATCCAAACCACAGCGGAACAATGTCAACTCTGGACCCAACCCTGACCTTAACGGGTGTTGAGATGCGTTAAATGGCTGGTTTCTGAACTTCCAAGTTGTTCTTTTGAGCCGTGTATTAACCGCTCCATTTGTCAGCTTCTTAAACTCAGCTACTGGGCGTATTTTCAAGGCATGTTGGGCAACATTGCACATAGAGAAGGCATGTTTAAGGTGCAGCTTTTACACTGGAACCGCATGTTTTTGCTCACCGTTGTTATTTTCAAAACCCATGTTTTGGTTTAGCATTAGATGTTTCGATTCGATATTATTGTGGTTTTCCTTTGCTTTGGATTTTTACGGGAAGGTTGTGTAGAGGAAATTTCCATAATTCCATAGATAAAATGTAACTGTGAAGATGTGCTCAAAAAAAGGGCAGATGTAAATCCGTAGAGTTCTGCATGTTTAGCCGAGAACAGTGCAAAACATTCGAGAACTCGCAAGTCTTCACAATGGTTCTACGAAATAAGTACCATGCAGCACCACAATGACGTACTGGGTGGGGAGTCGAAGATGCGAAACAGTTTGCTGCTCCCTGGGTGTCAGTGGTCACTGAAGTAATCATCCAAACTAGCTCATTCCGAAACGTTTTTCATCTAGTTTCAGAACTGGGTACGATACCCAGGATGATATTTTTGGCTGAGCCGGAGTAATTAAATATTCAAGCCGATCCAGAAATTAATGGTGTCCTCTGGACACCTATTTATTTCCCATTAAACTATTCATGCTATTACTTCTACTGAAAGACTTCGATCCATATGTAGATTTTTTTTATGAAAGAAGCTTAGTGTATCGGCAGTTTATCCTGAGTAAACTCAGTTCACTAGTTACTACCGTAACAGCGCAAATAAAAGCACAAATAACTAACAGTGCACAAAAACAACGTGAAAAGCTGGTGCTGCAAAGTTCCCTACTACCACAGCTAGAAATGACGGTCGGTTGCTCGGCCAGTGATAGATTACGAAACAAGAGTTCATACCACTTGAAAGTAGCATTCTGCGCTCTAAAGCGAGGTATGAATTACAAGTATCCTAATGCTCTGTAGCTGGCAGTACAGACAAGAACATTTTCGCATCTTCGTCTCCGCACCCAGTACAGTTTGTGGTTACCAATGGCCGGCGGCCCAGTTGTAACCTATGTAGTATTTACCAGAGCGACAGAGGGGTTTCCCGTAGATCGAAATAAAATTACTACTACAATCGGTATCCTTGGAAAAAATATAACTAGCCAGAACCACAGACAACAGTGAAATCAGAGCGGTCAAGCGGCTTCACTGAGGTACGTAGGGCTTGAGGTACTTGTCGAGTTTCTTTTGCGCCATCCGCCCCACCGTAACCAGTGTAGCGTTCGCCGCTGTTATACCAGCCTTTTTTAGTTCTTCACTTCCTGGACGAAACCTTGCTGGCGGGAGAGCTCCTACAATTCGTGGTGGCTGAGCGGTTTCTGGCATACTGGTCTCCGTACTTGGCATGGCTTGATTACCAGTTGTCTGCATCATCTGCAGTTGCATCTGCTGCAGCATTTGCATCTGCATCTGCATTTGTTCCATCATTTGCAGCTGTGCCGTCGTGTTACCAATTGGTTCGTCTCGGTTAACGATGTCCTTTCTGGTAACAGGAGCTGGAGAGCCGCCTCGACTACGGCAGTCGACTGCACCATGTGGCCCATCACACAGCAAGCACTGGTGTTCAAACTTGCAAGGACGTCGTGTGCAGCGTTGGCCTCTGTTAAATTCCGGGCATGGGTGCGCGGGATCATCGCTCTGGGCTCCGGGATGCTGGTCATCATCGGATTCGGGCATTTCGTAATCATCGATTCGGTTACCTCTCTTGCTGGAGCGATTGCTACTGGTCTGCTGCTGTTGATTGCGGAACATGCGATCTCGCGCGCCTAATTCGTTGTCGCTGTATGCATTAAAATCGGCTTCGCCTTTCCGCTGGAAACCAGGCTGGGACGTTTCAGGGATACCTGCAATCAGTTCTGATCGGTAAGACCGGCAAAGCCGTTATCAGTGGTTCTTAGCTGTACCGGAAATTATTACGTAGAGTCATCTTTAACCCTAGTTTTACGGATGGGGTCCCTTTGACCCTATTAATTCTTTGAAAATTCGCAAAAAATAGTGTGTCAACAGTGCAAGATCAAGAATCCCACGTTTGACCATAAGAAATTCCGCTCTTTCTGTTTCCTCTAATATGCTAACTTCCTTGACCACCGGTTCGTGAGTTAGCCGTTTGGGTAAGCCTGACCCCAACTACGAGCAGACTTGGGTTCAAT
>JAQGAU010004075.1:0-12162 GCA_034698045.1 Paramacrobiotus richtersi
AGGTAGGGTGCGGCAGCTGGTGACATTCGCCGCACTGAAACCCGAGAGCGAAAAGAAAAAGTATTGCGCTGAGTAGCAGCAGCCGCATTTTGTATCTGTAGGTGTACTCTATTGTCCGCAACCCTTAACAATGCTCAGCAATGAAAAATTTCCGCAACTGTTATTTATTTGCTGTCTGGCAGGAAGTTCTACCATACCGCATGCGCTTTGCGATTTGTGAAGTGTCAGTGAGCGGCTACGGAATCACACACGAGGCTATAATTTCAAGAAATCCGATTAGAAACAAGCTGCTGTTAGAACACTATCTGATTTAACTGCTTTGCGGGAGAATGCCCAAATGGTTGCTCGTACAGTCCATTTGTTCGTCTACAAATTTGATGTACAGTACGTTGAACTCATATAAATTTAGCCGCACATAGTTCCAGCGGTTAAATAACACGCATATGCCGGCAAGTTGGCGTGTATTACTGTAGTTCGTGATCGTGATCTGGTTTGTCATTATGTTGTTGTTGTGCATTAATTTTATTGTCTCATGCCAACCAGAGAGACTCTGCTACAGGCAAGGACATTTCCGCTAAACATGACCACTGGACCACCGGAACTAGTGAAGCCCGGTTGTTATGGCTTCACTGGCTTGTAATCTAATACTAGTTATACTACCACTGCGACGTACAGTACAGTACTAGGATGCGCTGTTACGGATAGCCTGTTAGGAATAACTGATTTGTAGTAAGTTGTAGCTTCACGGCAAACATTGTGTCTCAAAGCGGACAATGGTACAAAACAGATGTTTGCCGTACATTTACAGTAAATTCTGTTTACCAGTAGCCTTCTAAACCAGTAAGCAGCCAGTGGGTGGCCATCCATTTATCCAGCCATTAGCCAACCACCCCCGAGCCGCTGACCAACCAGTGACCAACCAGTAGCCAGCCGGTAGCCAGCCAGCCAGCCATAGCCAGTGTTTAGCAGTACCCCTTGGTGACTAATAACTGCGCTCGTTCAATTCTGAACCAGATGCTGCAACGATTGCGTAATCGTTATTCTGCATTGTAAATATCAGTTGAAGATAAACGAACGCTGTCGGATGTTTTCGAATTAAGCAGGCAAATGGGAATCAGTTGCGATACCATAATGCTGCTGAACACGGAAACAGCGACTTTACGATGGCTTCTCGCGAAGGATGTAACTGCAGTAAATGTAGAATAACACTCAACAATAGGCGCAGTTACGCTATGGAGGGCTTCAGCATTAATTCCCGCATACTTTTTCCGCCAGAGATGCTGATAAATGTAAGACATAACTTAAAAATGGCTTATAACACCCGTCTCTGACAAAGCAGCTTTTAGCCACTTCCAGAAGTTGTCGATCGTATTTGTGGTTGCGCCGGTGCAAGGATCTACAAAATCCTGTATGCGAAATCGTACACCGTTTTTTCGCTTTGCTATATCTCCTTACATTAATGTTTACAGTTTATTTACTACTGGAGCAAAGACCAGAGAGAGCAAAAATTTATTAAAGAAAAACAACAACTTTCAAGCAAGTCGACGGTACGCTGTCTGCGAAAATTAAGGAATATATGCAAGTATCGCGTAATTCAAGATTGGAAACTTTCAAAAATCGTTGGAAATGGCATAACGGTGGGAGTGGATGAGTCAAAAGTGCACGAGCGCAGCAACAGCAAGGGTGCGGCACGTGTCAACAAGGCATGGATTCTTGGCGGGATTAGCAGAGAGACCGCAAAGAGCTTCGTTAAAATCGAGGAAAAAAGAAACACGAAAACTTCGCTTCCGCTGATCCAGAAATATATCCGTACACACATCTTGTCGTGAAACACAAAATGTTAACTTGAAACCATCATACGTGTGTGACCTACATGGCTACATCTCTATCTATGTGAATTTTATAACCAAAACTAGAACAATAGTTACGGTCAAACGTTCTGCAGAACAGTTGCTTATCCTGTTCAGTAACCCGCAGCATAATCTTGGGTTCACCAGAAATCTTGGAAACGAACAGTCAGTCTCCTAGTGGCAATAGTTTCACGAAGCAAAAGTACTGGAATTCAAGTTCGCTTGTGATACAAATTATGCTCGCGCAGTGATATAATTCACCGATCGACGAATACCAGACACCAATAAAAGTGTATGTAAGTTACCGTAATATGCATAGCATGGCGAAGCATAACGAAAACACCCACGGTATCAGCGCACTTGACATACTTATAACTGCCCAAATACCATTTGTTCAAGTGGTCGAATGAGTACTACAATTGTACTGTACCACGTTCGAATTCCGGATTCGTAATTTCGCATCTCACGCTCATGTCCACAAATTGTTTATCTTATTTACATGGCGAATTTGTGGACCTCCGAGGACTGTTGGTATCGTAATACAAAGTGTAATAAAAGTGGTAATAAAGGTCACACTGAATGTGCATGCAGATTGAACAGAAATGAAAATAAGAGCAATAGATCGAATACGGTTACGATAGAAACACCGCCTCACTACTACGATATTTTGTGATTTTGTATTTTTCCTTTTATGCAAGACGCATATCACTCATTTTTCGAAGAGAAGGAATGTGATATATGACAGATTCACGAGAATCTGGAATAACGGTGACATCTCTAATGTGCCTTGTTAACTGTGTTACCAGAAGTGTGGGCTACCAACCATTGCCGTCAATCAGTTGATTCTGTATTAAAGACCAGAATAGTCACTTGAAAGCTTTGCAATATGCTAACATATACGACAGTCACCCCTCCCGTACGTTAAGCAGTGATGATCCAAAACCCATGCTCAAGGAATCACTGGTTGGATGGATGGTGCAGTTTGAACAGACAATGCCGCTGCTGATGCCTTGACACGAGAACGAAAGCATCGCTTTAATATTTCTCGACGAGCTTTCCGGCTGAGTATCTGTCAGTTTGTGCGAGTCCGAGATCCAACGCACTTACCAAAACGGTTTGCTCAATGAATTGGAAAATATTAAGGAACGTGGGTTACTGGAAGCGCGGGAAGTTGTATAGCTTAAAGACTGCCGCAAGTGCTACATCTTTCAGTCCTGTCACTCGTGCCGAATAATGCTACCCGTCAACTGGTGTACTAACCAAATTTCTGACACGTTGGTGGAACGCTGGGCAGTGTTACGGACATCTAACATGAAGTAAGAAAAAGACCGTCTCCGGTGAAAAGTTTAGCCACAATTAATGTGTGAATAGGCCAAGGATGGAAAAAATGGATGAATAGGCCAAAAATTAACGAGCCAAGGATGGACTTCCAGTAGCCCAACGTATAGGACTTTACCACGCGTTTGTCCAGTCTCATCTGGACTACTGTGCGCCCGTGTGGAGCACCGCGTCTGTGTCCTTACAGGGTAAACTGGTTACCATACAGCGGCATGCGATTCGCGCTATATCTGATTACGCTCCGGTTTCAACAACGAATTTAATGAAAAAATACCGGATTTTGCCACTGAAGGAACGATGGAAACACCTCGAAGCCATTTGGTTGTATAAGATCAAACATGCCGACCAATTCCAGCTGCCTGGATATCTTACCGAAATGGTTGTTCTGGAAAAGTTCATAAAGCCGTACGCTCTCAGAAACAACGATAGAACCGTAATTAGGACCAGCGCCAACACAAAGACGGGAGAGGGCACCTTGGCGATGCGGCTAAAGAAAATCCTCAACCAAATGGAACGCAACGGAAATAAAATTTTTGAAAGTAGTACATTGACGGGTTTTCGAAAGGCGTTGTTCGGCGTTTCTTTCGAATGAATTTACCGTGTTAATTTTTCTGTTCGTCAGTTTTTTAGCATTTTATCATTTTGGTTGTTGAGCCAGGTTTAAATTCCCGTGCCATTAATGTTACCGATGGCAGGAAACGGGTTACCTGCCTTATCGTGCAATAACAATAACAATACATAGACTGCTGATATCATAAACTACTCTGCAGCATGTCGGCGCACCAAATCGGTAGCAATCTTTATGGCTATGATTGCCACAACCGCGACTCTGATTTCTAGAAAGACCTTCGTGAGACCATTTACAAATGTCAAGAACGCAAAAGTACTAAATTACCGTAATGCTTACCGTAACGAAGCATCGCTAGAAACCGAGCGATACATACAGGCTTATACCAAAGTTAGCCACCAGAGAAACCGCCAAGCGCTCCTGAAAGATTAAGACCGTAGCTTTTACTGCAGCACAAAGAATTGCGAAAAGTACGTCAGGAATACGAACGCCTGTGACAGTACACTAACGCATAGTTTATTCTACAGACTACACGGTTTTCAGCGAAGCTGTTGGAGACCTCGATCCGAATAAATGGACCAGAAACGGCAACCGACCGTTTCGCTCACTAAAGGCATGGGGATGTTCTCAACCATTACCGTGTCGAATTGACCATTAGGGAACTTTGGTAGTGTTATCCTAACCAAAATATACTGCATTCATTCTAACCAGTCTACCTTGTAAATTTGGACCAAACCAAATAGGAAGCAAGTATAAACTCCATAAGTACTTATCTGAGCATGCCACGCGCACGCAGTTATGCACTCGCACCTATAACATATTATTATACAACTTATTTTACAGACAACCACATTTCTCCCAAAACCTTTCCAATGGAAAGCGCTCTTTTTGCAAATCTCGTTCACAGCGGTTATAACGGAGGTGCTCTGCAATCCGCATACAATTAGACATACTTCTATATCACACAACAAGGCATTGCGCCGAGCGTTATCGAATATCGAATGGGCAACCGAAATCGGGCTACTTCCCAAGAATGGTGATAACTCCGTCGCACATCCCAGTTAGACATTATCCCAGCCCCATTGGAACAAAAGCCCATTTCGACCAAGAAACCTCCTTTAGAAGAGCCGCCCATCAATGACGTCGAACAAACCGGAAATGGTGTGACCTTACAGTTAAGACAGTGACTCAGTCACTGTCACATTGACTGTACAATTCGCCTTGAAATACAAACGATTTCCAGTCTTTGTTGTCTTACTTGTTAGTACTTGCCGAGTGTCTGTGTGTACAGGCTGTGTCTCCTAATACGTACGTACAACTTATCTAACAAGTAAACTAACAACACAAACGAGTACTCCACGTTACCCCGTGCCGTGTACTAACAAGTAAGCAGTTACATAGTACATAGTAAGTACAACTATGCACAGTTCCGTCCGTCCATATGCACATAGTAAACATTAACCACAGTGTGTTACCCACAACATAAAACCTATGTTAACAAACTTCCTAACATCACAAAGTCACAAACTAAAATACCTCGTCGTAGATCATAATGGTAACACTAATCTTGTAATAAAAATAATACCTCCTTTTCCGTGGTTTAGTGCCCGCAATCAGCGAGTGCACTCGGCCAGTTCATATGAAATGTTTTTTAACAGAAACACCACCACAAAGTGCACAAAAGACGCTTGAAAAAGATCGCTTTTCTGTACATTTAAATGGAACCTTCGAAAATATGTTCTGTGTTTTTTATACTCATTGTCAGTCTCATTGATTGCCTGAAAAGAAAAATAAGTTCACGACTGGTCAGAATGTAGACCTAGATTTTGACAGTTCACTTGTGTTCAAGTTATGATACACAAAAACTGTAATAGGTCAGAAGGCCAGAAGTACTTACAGAAAATCGGGATATGCCTTGCGAAACAAATGCGCTAACTGATTTTACCGCGCATCATCGTCCCCAGTGCAGCAAGCAATTATTCTGCAGCAATTCAAGCAGCGACATAGTCACTAATCTTTGATGGTTGCTGACCTGAGACGATGCTTCTTCCGTAACATCGTGGCATCAGAATGTCGATCCGCATAAGACACAACGAAGAATTATTATAAAAATCCCCAAAGCTTTACATTATGATTATGGCCGGATAGTAGTACTTTAACTGCATACAGTAGTTGGTCAATATGCATAGTTTGTCATTATGTATAGTGCTTTCACTTCGAACCGCGGAACAAAAACGGGTTTGTCCTGCATTTGTGAGAGCTGTTTTGTTGCTAAGCAGTGGCTACATCAGTTCGGCGATTAGTTAACAGTTTGGTGATATTACCAGATCTGGTTGACGAACATGCAGAATATTAATGCCGTTGTACTTCGAAGTATCGACGTTTCTTATGTTTGTGCCGACTCTACGGTGCAGCACGGGAAACGTGTACCTCGGTGGATTCCCTAAAACTCGGTAACAGGAACCGTAAAATAGCGAGTCAAAAACTGTGACTGACTTTTCTAATGTCGGCCACGGCCGGGGCGGCGGTCCAGGTGAACAATGGTTTAACAGCGGAAATGGATTGTGCATTATGGACTAATGTGTCTTTGTGTGCTTTAACGTGTAACGCTGTTCGCATATTGTTATCAATATTTCAGTTTTTATGCAACTTACAATGAAATGGTACATCTGAAAATATTTCTAATTTTTTTTTTAGTTTTAATTATTAATCCAGTTTTTTCATTTAAACGCAGCATTCGCAACCAATCGTGCTAGCACTTCTTGATATTGCAATTAAAAATTGTGTTACTGTACTGGACCTATTGCATATACAGATATCAAGACTTAGTACTACGAGTACTTGTATAATCCAGCCACTGAGCACGACAGTACGAAGACAAGAAACTCCATATTCACTGACCACGCTCATTTGACTACTGAGTTAGGACGAGTTACCAGTGGTTCATTGTTGGGTCGAGTTGCGCTAAGCATGCAGCGTCAACACATCACTTAAAAACCATAAAATTAATAACCCTATTAGATGCAAAAATAAATGCTCTACAACTGACTTATTTTAGTTCGTTAATAACCAGAAAAGTTTACATGTTACACCCCTTAAAGTCAACAATTTTGAGTGGACTTTGCGCGACATGCGCTCATTCAAAAATTATATATAAACGCTACTATATCAGCTCTGTAATATTCTGATAAACTAATTGCTCGAACGAATTTTCAAAATACAATCTACTAAAAAAGTGAACGATCAAAACCTAGGTTTCCTGCGGGATTATCGGGATTTCCCGCGATCAATAAGGTTAAAACGTGAATGCATATTTATTGAGAGATGGGCGACTTATTTTTCCTGTATTTTGATGATTTGTTGTCAGATTGAACATTATTGTTTACCGGACGTGTTCGAAGTTGGGGGCAAAATAACGATTGCAAAGCCGCTAATGAACAGATACAGCTGGCGCCGTATGCACAAGGAAACGGCGGCAGCTCCACTTGATGGGAACGAGAAAAGGACGCACTGTCGCATGACCACACTCGCTTGCTTCTTGTTTGCTCTCTTCCTTACAATTGTTAGTACTTAAAATTTAATTTTCGTTACGAATGCATGATTTTGCCTATGTAGCTGCAACAAATATCGGTGACGTCACATACAGACCTAACAGTCCATTTGGATAGAGCAAGTTCTTGGCATAATTAATGACTTTAATAATTATTTATAATTATCATATGTAATAATAATATTAATACCTTTCATTAGTTTCATGCAGCGTGCACTTTCGCTAGCATGGCCTCAAGCTAGCATGGTCATCTCCGCTGTAGTTCTCGCGACTCGCACCGCTATGTGGGTCATTAGGCTTCCTCTTAGTCTCTCGCTGTATACCGTCTAGTATAAGCCTCAGCACCTCACTGCACTGCTGATCACCACTGAATATCGCTGGCTTTGCGTCCGACATTTACTGCTAATCTTGTTACTTTAAAGTCATCAAAAAGTGCCGTAACAATTCTTTAATAAACTAACGCAGCGTCCAGGCTCTTCCGGCCATATTTGACGAAGAGGCGAGTATTAACAACCTTTACAGCTATAATGCTAACATTAAACAAGTGATTTCTGATTTGCTTGAACTTCTGATTGCCTGGTTTCTCATAGATGTTTCTGAAACTCATACGGCACAATGAATGACTATGAGTCCGATGAAACTTCGAGCTTCCTATCGCTCCCTGCTGGTCTATCAGAAAGGACCAGCGATGATAATCCAGCCCCGCCTTCAAAGCATTCGGGAGAGAGGACAAGCTTTCCCATTGGGAAAGAACCAGTACGTATGATAGGCATGAATGCTGGATAGATGTTATGCTTTCTGCTCTTGATTGGTTGCGCAGGGCAACACAAACTAAAAGTGTAATCACTGGGAAAGCTCCTGCATTAACAAGCAAACCCTCTCAGGTGTCATATTCGCAAAAAACTATGCGACCTTCAATAAACTCTTCTAATCCACAACAGTCAAGGCCCTGGAGTAACTTGTTGATTTGCAACAAATAAAAATGCTGACAAGTTGCAGAGTAATTCTGAATTTGTAAAGTTATAAACTTCCAGCATGACGGTCAATGCAGCACGTGCCTGACATGACTGATGCACTGCAGATTGGATTGCAGTTCATAGATCGGCATGTTAAAATTCAATATTGAATTTTAACATACCGATCTAACATACCGATACGAACTGCAATCTGGTTATGCATTTCCAAGCTATTAATAGGATAACTTGTCAAAACTTAGTATTGGTCACAGAGTGAAAAAACTGCTCCAGACAGCTTGAATTTAGTAGTTTATTATGCGAATTTAACACCTGGTAGTCAGGTAAATCAATGTCCAAACTCCAAAGCTCCAATTCCAAAGAAGAAAATCTGTAAAAATGGCTTCCCGGATTATAATACTGTGAAGAGAGTGCGCGTATACATTGTTATCGTTAACCTTTCATCTGGACATGTAAAACATTATGTTCTCGAAGTCAGTTATCTCGTGTTCCCTGCCTTGGCTATAGCCTGACTGTGGAATCTATAGAAACGATCTAGAGAGAATTAGTATACAACCTAGACGTTTGGCAAAGGTTATGACGAGAGGCATATTTGTTTGCGTTCGCTTAATGCAGTTTAACATTCATTACATCAGTCACTCAGTGATAATCACTGGATGAGGTAACAGACTAAGAAGGATAGCTGAGTAACTGCGCACGGGGATTATTTCGCGGGCAGAGCTGAACACAATATTTACAGGAAGAAGTGCCTTTGGTGTTAACAGCGCCTACAGGGCCGGACCCAGAAGTGGCAATACCTGTCGGTGATACGGTAATACCTGGCGCGGCGATAAAAGCAGACGATGCAAGTCCGGACTCATCGGGTATAGCTGTCGCTGCAAGGAGACTGGTCCTGGGTGTAATGGATATGGCACTATTCAGCTCAAACGCCGGGCAGATCAAGGACCTGCTCCTGGAACCCTATCATCCATTTAAGTGTTTCGCGTTTACGCTGTTAATTCTCTCAATCTCCTTGCAGTTGGTTGGAACCTTATGTTTCATGGTTTCGTTGTTTTTAACAACTAGACTAACCACCCAGTCAAAATGGGAGCCCACTGCCTTCGCATTCGGTTCGGTCTGTATTTTCCTTGTTTTCATTGCGAATGTTTTTATTGCGGTATTCCAATCGTCAGTTCATTTGGACAGCAAGTATCAACAGGATTCAAATGGCACGTTTCCGCGTATTTGCTAATAAGTGAGTTAGGTTTGTTAATAAAATGCATGATGGAAAAACCCGGCAGTCTGGATCTTGTGTCAATATAGTTACGGATAGTCTGATAGAAACTTGTTGCGAATCAGCAGAGGCGGCTCGAGGGGAGGGGGCGTGCTGGCGTGTAAAATCACGCCCGGTGACCAGGATGGTCCGGAATGGGCGAGCCTGGCGCGACCGGCCGGTTTTTGGCTTTGGCAGTAATTTTCCCATTGTTTAAGAAATAATTGGACGGGCGGCGAGGTTTCACGCCTTCCCCCTCCGCCTGGACCTTGAGTCGCCTCTGATAATCAGGATACAAAATTAGTAGTTATATTACGTCAAGATTTGAAAGGTTTGTAAGGAATACGGTGAAGTTGTGATATTCGTACAGGTTACCTTCTTTTCTGGTCAGTGTTTCAAAAATGCGCAAGTTGGTATAATTTAGAACTACACAGCCGTATGCATTTCGCGTAATCTTGCGCTATACAATATCGCGGTCGGCTGGGATCGATTAGAATAAAATGCAAATATTACAGCTATCACGAAAATACTTTAAAATCTGCTCGCATGTACATAATGCCGCACCAGCTTCAGTTGTTTATGGTCGCGCTCACAAGCCCAAGATTTAAGCAAAAAGTCGGAAAAACTGGGTAAGGAACAAAATTAGAATGCAGTACTTCTTGGAATGCTGCCAGTTTTATAGTGGGCTTTACGGGAGTCCAATAAAGCCTCAGTCCATACCGTTTATGGGTTGGCTAACGGACAAGTCGCTTAGGCCTAAGGCCGTTTCTCCTATAACGATGGATGTCAGCCGTCACAAAGTAATAATTAAACTAAACAGTAAACATCAGCTTGCCTTTTTTTCGCGACAAGGAAGACAAAAAAGTTTCTAGTTCCGGCATCCTCCCATTCTTACAAGGGACAAGAACCATGTTGCGGTGTTCCAAGGAAACATTTCCGCAAGCAGTGATATGTATTATTGTAATTTAGTTTGCTCCCAGGCCGAAGCCGCTCGCCAGTAATTAAGAGAACAATTGAATTGTTTATAACTCTATATCTAGAAACAGTGGACTATTGTTCTCTTAATTACTAGCGAGTGGCCTCGCCCTGGCTGCAGATGAACAAGTCTGAAAGGCAGAATCTGAGGGAAAGTTGGGACAGTAACGCCTGCGCATTAACGATAGTAATCCCTGTCGTGTGCTGGATGTACCGAACAATCTACTGCGCAATAAATCACTTGATCTGCAGTTATTGCAAAGAATCATGCAGTAGTGCACTGTAGTACGAGATGTGCAATATTGCTCTCTAACAAGGTAACCGCACGAGCTGTTAAATTCCGATCTGCTTCGGTTAATTATAGTAATTAAAGCTCAGTAAAAGGATAATTTCAAAATATAGTTTGACTGCCCTCGAGATCGAGGAAACGGGAAAAAGGAAAAGCAGGGAAAAAGAACTCTGCCGCAATTGCAACCGCCTCATGCGCTACCGTAGGCTACTGCACTGACTTTGCTGCCTTTATTTTATCACTGCCAAAACTGTTACTTCGAAGTACACGGCAAATCGCCACAATACTGTGTGGATTTGCAGGTTCTCAACGACAGGCACAGCGACAACCCACGAGCAGGTGCGCATTATTGCGGTCGGAAATGGGCGACGGTTGACCAGACCGGGCTGTTTGGCTTGCAGAAACTGAGCAAACTCATGTTGCACAGTCTGATCCCCCTGAGTAACAGGCGTCTGTACCCGCTACAAACGCCCGGACAGGAAAACCGTCCCCGTTAGACTATTTCCTCGACATGTCAGTCACGGTTTCGCTTTTGTGGTAGGTTAAACCTTCGACTGACAAGGGAACTATTTCAGGCCCCATATTCAAAAAATTCCCAAAACGTTTCTGTAGACTCAGGGGGTCCAAGTGAACTCTAAAAAAATATTTATGGCTGCTGTGAAGCAGTTGGGCCCCTTGGGGGTAATTCTGTATTGCAATGTATACTGTAACAGTATACAGCATACTGTATGTATGCAAACCGTAGACACAAACGGCACGGCCGGCGATGTTTGTTTTAACGAGATACTTGTAGCCTCCATCAACAATAAAGAAAAGCACTAAAACCTAAGTATACTAAACTTGCGTTCAGTTCCGTAAACATTTTTTCGGTTTTCTGGAGTTTCATATATTTTGATAAACGATATTCCTTTATAAAATAACACGGGAACGGTTTTTTTATTACTAGATCCCCCAGAAACTTGAGCGACTTAATTTCTATCAACTTTGGTATTGCTGATCGGGCTGAAATGGCTTAAAAGTGAAGCTTTTGATTGTAAGTCGAGGAGCTTAAAATCACCAGACTAAAACGAGCTTCACCAGCCGCATCATTCTGCGGTGTGCATAACATACAGTAACATGGTATATACTGTACGCATTGTAACACACAAGTACGCCCAAGGGGCCCAGCGGCTTCACAGCAGCCAGAAATATTTTTTTAGAGTTCATAGGGTCACTTTGAGTCTACATAAGCATTTTCGGAATTTTCTGAATATGGGGCCTGAAATTATTATTATTATTATTATAACACTAGAGCAGACAACCCATCAGGGACTTCACGTCTGGTCGAAACTAATGCTAACATATAAAAATACCACTACGACAGATC
>JAQGAU010004076.1:0-12161 GCA_034698045.1 Paramacrobiotus richtersi
AGAACCAAGAGAAAGTGTAGCTCCCGGTTGCGACAGGCGGCTAGTTTTAACAGTCTTCCGGATGACTTGACAAAGGTGTCCTATGCCAGTAGAGCTGAACATTTCCGGCCTAGTCTCGTGTAGAAGTGATTACTGGACTGCTAAGTGGATGGATCCGCTGCTCACTGTTCGCTACCATGACGGTCTCAGGATAATGTTCCTTATGTTTCAGAGAGGTTACTTTCATAATTGGGAAGTTCTATTCCCCGTTTTAGATGGAAATAGATTATAATGTTTCTCCGGGCTGCGATACTGGTTCGGTTAGATGTTGTTTTATCCTTTGTGATGATGAAGTATTGATGCAGAATAATTGTGAACAGAGTTATATATGAATTAGTACATATGTTTATTGGTCAAGCCCGAAATGCGAAATTCGTACTGCTACTTCTGTTTATGGTGTTTGAACTTCAGGATTTTTAATTATGTTACTAGATTTCAGTTAGGGAATTAAACACTGGGCGATACTGACTTTTGTTTGGGGAAAATAGCCAGAATACGTGGAAAGTGAAGAAAGGGAAAGAATCAGTAGCTGAGAGTCTAGACTGTGGTTTATAACGATTCTTCCTCGTTTTATTTTTATTCGATGTTCTTCGGCATTCGCAACTATTAATTACCACTCCAAGGTCCAACTGGATTTACCATTGCCCAGCTCTACACTACATAGCGCATTCTTAAAAGATTAAAGTTTGATCTGGTGTCCATCGGATCATATTGAATTACACGTGTCTGTGTATACTCCTTCGGATACGAGTATGATTGTGGGACTGCTTACAAGTTAATTGTTCAGTATTCTGTTACCTGTGATTTTATTGGTTAGTTTACACCTCCGTACAGTAATGGAATGAAAAGGTTAATTGCAAGTGTTTGCGTGGCATACAAATTTACAATGGAGCAAAAATCCGACACATTCTCCAATTACGATAAAAACAGGATAAATGGAAGAAAGTAGATCTACCGGTGTGCTTCTCGATCAAACATGTCGAGGTTTTCGAATTCAAGATGATCGTAGGAAAACCAAATGGTGCATGCATCTTCCGACTACCCACCTTTCGACTATTGCATGTAACGGTAGAACTTCTGAATCATGTGTAAATCATCGAAGGAATTTTTAGCGTGCTCTGTAGTAATATACTTGTGTATGTAGTCATACTTGTGTATGTAGATTGACAATTAGACGTGGACACTGGATTTAATAGCAATACGAAATTACATTATTATCCGGAGCCATCAATAGTAGTTATTAATGCTGCTAGTTCTATATTGAATCAGCTGAAAATTGTTAGTACACGTAAGCTGTATATATTATTAGGAATTTATTACAAGGGAATAAAAAACTGACTTGTGAGTACGCGCAGTATGTACAGTACTATAAAGAGATGAACAGCACTATGCTATATATATGACTTTGTACATCATGGTATGCACCTTTACGTCTAATTATGCGTATTTGCCCAAAGCATTCGCTTTCGCTTCTTACTGTAACGCCAATAATACGAAACTGGGATGTTTAACCGGTGAAACAAACAGACCGCTACAATACGCACAAATACAGTATTTTCTTATTTACATAGCCCCCTCCACATTGTAAACGGTATCGATGACCTTGACATGTCGAAAATCATGCAAATAACAATAAGTGTTCTCGGGGTGGTTCGTTTAATGTGAACTATCGTGTCACGGAGCAAAAGTTTATGCGAACTGCGGTTTAATTTACAGTAATCAGCAAGCTTACTACACGCCGCTCAGCACGAACAGATGAACAATGAAATCCAAAAGGTATCACTTGTGTTAACCCATCTTATCGCTGGTTGTTAACTTGTTATCAACTTATCAGTGCTATAACCAACTAACCGTGTGCTATGTAAAAGGATTCAGACTTATGACTAATTTCCTATACATATGTGTATAGTAGTAGCCCATCGCGCTATCACCTATCGCTGTCGCATGCGCACACGCCGACGTCCTGATCAGTGCCGTCGCTGTAGATTTGAAATCCCTTACCTACATTTGGGAATTGGGAGTCCTTCAGTAACGATCCACTTCAAGGAGGCTTTGCAATTGTAGCTTTTACACTGCATCGTCTGGATAATCAGAATGCATGGGATTTTGCCGTCCGTGTGACTATTTTTCTCGGAAACTGTGCGATAGTGCGCAGGTTTGATATTGCCTTGGTATTCTTGTCATATCATTGCGTCTTCCTCTTGGAAAGTTAGCAATTTGCTGCGACTGGACGGGTAACATGGAGCCAGGGAACCGTGCTGGTTCGAGAACATCCTCACGGAATGGTTCCGTCAACTCCTTGACTCATGTTCCCGATGTCGCCATAATTAAGCGGTAAGAAGACCGTTCTGGTCAGTCTGATATCCAGCCCGAAAATGTGTGCAAACTGGTTTAGAGGAGTTTCCGTGTGTTATATTCTGTATTGACTTTTGACAGTTTTGAGTGTACAGATATTCTGTACAGAATTCTGGAATTTGTTAGCAGTCAGATGCTGTGTGATTTTATAAGTGTGACTGCTGTGAAATTCATGGAGAATGTGTTTAGCCAGGTTGTTTGGAAAGTATTGATTGTTATTCGATTACTGAAGTTTTTTAACGGGATCGTAGCGAGCTGCCCAGTTCAAAAATCTTTGTTCTACCCGGGAACGTCTGAAATTGCGCGTACTACGCTCCGCATGTTACTTGTAAAATGTTTACAGTTCTGAGTTTCCTGTTCTTGATGATATATTGGTATTAAAAAAAATACTGTCGAGCGCGAGGCATTATTTCATTAATGTTTCCGAAAAATGTATGGCCTTCACTATATTATTTTACGAATCGCTCGCAGGATTTTGGGGTTTTTTAATCCGAAATGTTTAGTTTACTTCTGTCATTATGTTCCAAAATGTTGTGATCTCCGTAATCAACAGGCTGTGTGCCGACGGTTGGAACCGAAAGTTTCGTGGCTTTCTGAAACTATTTTTTTAATAATGGATATTCCGTATCAGAATATTTGATCTCTCACAGTTGTTTTAAAATTTTGCAGTATGTGCTGTATAGTATAGTAGATGAACGTAATGCAGTGGTGCCGCTAATTCACACAGATTAATAATAAGAGTTAATAATAATGGTATTAACAATGTATTAATAATAAATTAATACTCCTATCAAACTTTATTGGGAATGTGATACAACGAAGCTGGCGCTAATGTAGTTACTGCAGCCAAAGTAAATGTATAAATATGCTGCAGCTGTGTCAGTACTAAAAATTGAAACGAAAACATAAATTAATAATATATCTGCATTTCGGGTTTAACCAATAAAGAAGATGAACTCATTGTCAGTAAAATAAAAATACTGATACGTACTCTTCGGCACTATAAAATGAGCGATGAAGTGTCTTCTTTGTGCTGATTGGTCCATACCGATTTGATTACAAGCCTTTTCGGAAGTTCACTCATTGATCTTCGTGTGTAATTTGCGGAATTCACACCCTGTCTGCTTGCTATTGTATCTGGCTATTGTGGCAGACGCATTCGGTATTCACCGTGGCTCTGGTTTTTAATATTCTCCCAAACATAGCTACTGTTATTGCCGATGTATGTGTGTTGCAGTTGGCTTGTATGCGAATTCGACGAAAACAGATGTGAAGCGAAATTATTTTGTCATTCTGTTGCCATATTTCGACAAACTTTAATTCCTGCGTTAGTATTTCATGCGGAACTTGATTAGCTTCGGAATTCCGTAATATGGTGTCAGATTTTGTGTGTTCATGAAAGTCATGCCCAGATGAAAGTTTTCTGGAAGGAACCCAGTATCGATACTCCCTTGGAAATTTTATTTTGGTATTGTTGCCTGTGATTAAGTGCGATCCTTTGTAATTATCGTGATGGCTAGTATTTCACATTCTTTGACACGTGCTGCGGCTAAGTGGCGGTTCTGGAAAAAGAACCCTCGGAATGCAAATGCTGATTCTGATATATTTACCATAAAGTAAGATACCCATATAGTATCATACCCCCAGTTCCTTTAATGGTTCACGCTAGTAATTCTTGAATCATAGAAAGGCTGTGTTTGACTGTTTGTTAATATAAGTGGTATTTTGTAATTTGGTTGTCTAGAATACGCTGTAAAGTTCCAGTACATTTCTCTCGTAAAAATGTACATATTTTTTGCTTGTGCACGTGAACACCCTACTTGTCGATTTGATGATTTCGACCGTATTGGTTTTTTTAGCGGCAGTGCATATCGGACGCTGAATGGGTATCAGGGTGATAACATATCAATCAACAGTCGGGAAAGTTTGGATTTGACCCCCGCGGAGGCAGCTCACGCCGACAGCATTACCAGTACGGGAAGCCATGAACATTGCCATGCACCTTTCAATGTCTCGGATAACACCAAATCGGCACGTCGTCGACTAATCATTGCTTCCGTTCTTTGCCTCACATTTATGATTGGTGAAATCATTGGTACGGGAATATATTTCACTGGAGTTTTGGTGTAATTAATTAGAGCATAGCTGGTTTGGATAATTTCATGTTAAAAAGCTTCGCGCGTGTTTATTATTCTTTCTCAATTTGCAGGTGGTTACCTTGCCGGAAGTCTGGCGGTTCTAACGGATGCTGCTCATCTGTTAACAGATTTTGCCTCTTTTATGATCAGTTTGTTTTCTCTATGGCTAGGTATGTATCGCATTGATCTGGCATCGCGCTGATTGTGAGTGGAAAGTTTGAATTACAGTGGAGCTTTGCAGGTGCTCGGCCTGCCACGAAACGAATGAGTTTCGGTTGGTATCGCGCAGGTACGAGCAGAATTCTCCCGAGTTGTTATCCGGTCTACATGTACTGAACAAATGCTGTTGTTTTGTAGAGGTGATTGGTGCCCTGACATCTGTGATAATGATCTGGGTTATTACGGGAATTTTGGTATATGAGGCGGTACAGAGAATTCGCACTGGGGATTACGAAATCAACGCAGGAATTATGTTGATTACAGCAGGTGTTGGGGTCGCCTTCAATATAATGTGAGTACAGGCATTTTAATGATTCTTACTGACGAATGGTAATTTTTTTCACTGGAAGTTTTTCTAGATATTGACGGCTGTTGATTATTGGGGAAATAATCTAGTTTTATTTAGCGTTTTTATGTTTATTTTTCGTTAACTTGCAAAATTTTGCCATTTTGCATAGTATGTTTTGTCAGGGTCCACACGTTGCTCTGTCAGTAAATGTTGATGGGTTTAATTTGATGTTATGTCTAATTGTAGAATGGGTATTTCGCTGCATGATGTGGGGCATAATCACGGACACAGTCATGGCCACAGCCACGGACACGATCATTCCCAAGACGAGCCAACTCACGACCATAGCAGCTCGACGACCAACTTAGTCGTCGAGGTGGACAGACGGGACAGCCATGATCATGTCGCCGGCAGTCCCGGTCAGCCCCACACTCACGCACATACTTCCGGTCCGAATATTAACGTCCGCGCAGCTTTCATCCACGTGATAGGAGATTTCGTCCAGAGTGTGGGCGTCCTGATTGCAGCTTATGTGATTTATTATAAAGTGAGCCGAAGTAGTTAAGATCACTTGGGAATCTAACTGACGAGGGTTGTGTTTTTGTAGCCTGAATATCGCATCGTTGATCCCATTTGCACATTCCTCTTTTCCGTCCTAGTCTTATTTACGACTGTGACAATCATGCGCGAGACACTCAATGTCCTGATGGAAGGCACTCCACGGGGATTGGATTTTGATCGGGTGCGCGATTCCTTGCAGGAGATTCCAGGTGTTATTCGTATCCATAATTTGAGAATATGGGCGTTGACCATGGATAAAGTTGCTGTTAGTGCCCATTTAGCGATCGGTAAGTGCGTTGAGAGTTTCCGTGGGTTGTTGGCCGTCTGGGAATTGTACATCCCAGTCTTAATACAACTGATTTAGAAAAAAATAGATTTGAAAGTAGTGATAAAAGATTAAAAGCGAATTGGCTGCAAATCTGAAATTCAAGGAAAAACACAAAATAAACGGTCATAAAATAATTTGAAGCATTCATACTGCTTTATACGGAAATTCTAGAGCCCAGTCTTTATGATGTTTTGTACGATTGTTAAATAGAAATTCTCAAGCTCGTAATGTTGCCGAACTGATAACTTTATCAAATTTGCAGAGCCAACTGTGCAATCTCAAGAAGTGCTTCGGACTGCGTTGATTAAACTGCGCAAGCAGTTCAACATCCACGAGTCCACTCTTCAGATTGAAGATTATCACAACATGATGGTTGACTGCGAAGGGTGCCGGGAACCGAAAGACTGACGACTTATCGGTGTTTGCCTTACGAAATGGCGCCTTATGGCTTTGTGCCGGTTTGTGTTCTTCCTTTTATGCTCACTCCTTTTTGATTACAATGTTTTATTGTTGCTTGCGTGAGTAAGCTTTTATTTAGTGTAACTTATTTTGTATCTTCTTCTGGTTGGTTTTATACTTACGATATTTCTGTTACTGTGATGTGAGATTCGGTACAATGGTTATGAATTATTCGTTTAGTTGTCTAGGTACTGAATAGTGGATACCCGTTTAAAAACGTTTTAACTACCGCTTTGGAACAGTAAAATCAAGCGTTTTGAATTCAATGGTGGGCTAGATCGCTATGATGTTTTAGAAAAATTACGATTTACAGTTTAATGGACATAACTGCAAACATCGAGTTGTATCAATTTTGTCTTGTTGACCTGGTGAACCGATCAATCGCTTCGACTGCTCATATCTCGAATAAGCTTCTCCAGTCGCCGAATCTTCGATAAAGAAAACACACTAACATTAGCGGGTGTCCAACTTGCAAGATTAAGATGGAAGCGAATTGTTTTCTTCCCAGTGATGTTATGTATACAGCAGAGGGCTAATCATGCAGGTTTGGGTTGATTATCTGCTACCATAGTATAGTCACCTCAATATCCGTCATCGTATCGGCTCGAGAGACTTTCTTCTCAGCAAAATCCATTTCCATGAACGTCTGCAGCCTGAGAGCATCGATGGCATTTTCTTGCGCCGCAATCAGGACATTTTTCTGGACTTCCTGCAGTAAAGATATCACTGGTATTTTTCGGAACAAGCGAGCATTTTTAATTAATTATCCATGGGTTTGTCTATTCAGCTGAGCACATCTTCAGATGCATCATATTCAGTAACTTTTCTTCTGAATGTTTCCGCGTAACTGCAGTAAACTTCTTCTCGACTAGTGGTCAATTATGTTATTATTTAAGCTGTTTTAACTATGCATATAAATTCCAAGCGGAAATGACAACAAGCAGGGTCATCATAATTTAATTGACTTTTTTTCGCTAGGAAACATTATGCTAGATAGGAACCTTTAATCGCCGCTGTCTAAATTTGGCATGGGATAGCCGAAGTTTTGCTGCAAAGTACCTGTAACACAAGCAAACTGGTTAATTACTTTGTATGCTGACTGATAACAATTTTTATGATTTATTTGGATTATGTGGCACGATCGATTAAACTTACGGTTGACGGTAAAGTTGAAACAGTTTGCAGTTGTTCAGGAAGTTATCCGGTCGTACTTGTCCAGCCTGCACATTGCCGGCATTTTTGGGTAGTTTTTCGTGTTCGAATTCCATTCGATCAGTATATGTCTGCACACGTTGGACGCACTGCTTCTGCAGAGCTAGCGCCGAAGCTGGTGGATCTTTGTACTGCAAAGTTGGGGATTTATCGCACAGGGAATGATTTCGAGTCGGAAAGTTTAGAACCGCAAGCATCGTGCGAACATGCGACTATGTGTATCAGCTTATGGAAATTCGCTAAGAATGGAGGTGGTTACATGCTGACCTACCACCAGTGTTCTGGCCGCTTCTATCCTTGTCAGACCTCGTCCTACTGGGTGAAAGGCCTTGACATATTGTTCCCTAAAAGGTACATCCTCCGCGAACTTTTTCCGCTCCGTGGGCGTGCCGGTACTCATGGGGATCAAAGGTCATGCAACAGCTGCTGACCGTACTGCGCAGCTTGAACTTCGGAACTCATTTGGTTTCCAAGCGACATTAGTACATTTTTCTTATGCATTTAACGAACGATGACTTCGGTAAGGTATCTTCTGGGCTACAGTTTTTGTCGTACCTTGCATACCGTGTTGCACAGGATCACCCGCTGCTCGAAAATTTCGTCATGTCTGTACCAGGCGCAACCAGGTTTAATAGGGGGACTTGGTACAAATGGGTCGGAAACTTCATTTTGGAAATTCTAATAGCGTTTATTCCCAGGATTTTAACGGCACAGATTTATACGCACGCACCACCGGTACCGGAAGTGCGTGCGATAACGGGCATGTGGCGCTACATTGTTTTTATTATTATTTCACTGCAGTCAGGCAAAGTCTGGCACCAATAAGAATTCATAATTGTGTTGTTTGGGAAAGATACCGATAGATACTTTTATTCCTGATTAAAAAATACATTGAGGGGGAACTGTGAATATAATACAGTGTAGGCTAAAAAAATGGGAGTTTATACGGGACGACGAATCTGTGACGGCGGGCTGAGTGCGGACGACTACTCCACAATTCGATAGGTAGCAGCCACTACAGTGCGACTGCAATGTAAGCTGATTACGCATCTCCGTAATTCTTCTGTGGTGTAAATTACTAAATTCCTAAAAAAAATATTTGAAAAATTAGATTATTCGTGTCAATGGAGGCCGCGTGTGTCTGTGAGACAGTAAATTTTTATGAGCTTTTGCATCGATCAAATTGACTCGAACTTTCGTGGCCGATCTGCTGTTCGTCGCCGCCATGAAATGCAGGTCCCCTTTTTCATGGATCCTTCACTGTCTCAAATCTGCCTGGAGGGTTCTATGTGGGAACAAGCGCACTAACGATACTCCGGCGGGCACCTTCATTGGTATAACTGTAAATTCTGCGCCGCCAACTGCAAGTCAGGTATGGAGGTTACAGTTGTTCGTTAATTACAGGCTGTGAATTCAGTGGGTTGTAGAGCAATGAGCCATGGACATTGAACTGGGACGCTAATTCCAGTGCAGTTCATTCGCCATCCCCAACAGATGCCTCTCCTTTTTTGCCCGCGAATCCTGTAAAATACTCGGCGATAGAAGCGTGGAGGGAATCCGTAGTCAAACAGAAAACTGCACCGCCTCCTGCGCCAGAAACAGAGGAAGAGCCTAATTTTTTCGACAATATGGAACCTTCGTTCAGAAAACCAAAAACGGTCTGTGCAGTGGTAGATTTACAGAATTGTGATGTTTGACTGATTCATGTTTGTTTGTTTTATGTCTGTGCACAGGTTCGCTTATGGAATGAGACGGAGAATCCTTCCCACGATCCCGCCGCCAGCTCCCGTCTGGCTTTTAAAGCACAAGCTGTGCCTAATCTCGTACGTGCCTTTCTTTGTTTCTGCCCTTTTTGTTAGATGATTTACACTCGCAAAGTACTCAAAAAATTTTTGTCGCCAGTGTGAACAAATATACTTTATATTGAAATCATTATTTACCAGCAGCTATCGAAAAAGCTTCCGCTAGACTATTGTGGGCGGCGTAGACTATGGGCTTCTACGATGAAATTGTCAGAGTTCGATCAGTTGCCAGTGCTGTGACTCGATACACGTGATCTAAAATTCTGTCATTTTTATGTCCCATTAGTAATTCAGAAATAGGTGGAAGTATTTACTGTACCACAATCTGCTTGCAAGATTTGTTGGACATATTTACAGAAAGCTGAGCTAGATTGGATGGAGGAAACGGAAGGAGCAGCCAGCTGGGAAGCGTCCATTGACGAATTAGACCCTCGTGCCGCCAAGAAGGCCAAGAGAAAAGCTGCTAAGGACCAAGCTGTTACGCTGTCTTCCAACCAGCAGGTTCAGGATACGCGTGTCCGGAAACAGATGGTTTAACGCGGCCAGGCGGAAGACCCCTTTTTTTAAAAACAATTTTAGTTTTTCTGAGGAATAACACCGTGAGCGGTTCGCTAAACATCAGATCGTCCCGGTTGCAAAAGCATATCACTTATCGTTCTTATTTCTGTCATTATTTAGTTTAAACTCATGGATGCCGGTGTTGTAAAGGTTGGCTCGACTTAAATTGATAACCATAAAGAACGTTGTTGCTATCACGAGCTACGACTTGGCTTACTGCGCATTCGACTTCACTGTTTCAATTTTATTTTCCAGCTGGTTTACTACATTAATTACCCGCTCACACGATTACCCCATTCAACAGTGGTTATTTCGAGTCAGTACAACTCCAAGGGAAGAAACATTCAACCATTATCAGAAAATCAAATCATGGATAATATCACTCATAAAATCAAAAAATTTTTATGGCACTTCAGGTATTACGTAAAATCAAATGATGCACTACCAGGTCCATGTTTCCCTCTGGCGATATCCGGCAGTTTCGTAAAGTGCAATAAATCCACTAGATAATTATCATGACGTGGTCAGTTGATTAGGCGGGATATGGCCCGAATCACCAAATGTGCGTAAACTAACCTGTTGGGGAAAAACCACCGATTTAGAATCTTCGAATCAAGTTGTTTCATTATCGGTTTCTCGCTTTCAACAAACAATCGTTGACAACGTACCCGTCCATTAGGCCGAATGGTCAGCCAAGTTATACTGGAGTGATGCAGAGACATTCGCAGCCATGCCTCAGGTGGCAACTGCAGCGCTCTAGAAAACAAATTACGATAATAATTGCTAGAAACTTAACGGCCTATATTTGCTGACAGAGGTATCGAAAAACCAGAGATTTAGATAACGGCATATACAACTCGAATACGAACATCTAAAAGAAATCCATTATCATCTGGATGCCGCTCTTACTGAATCTACTCTGCCCATTTTATCGATCTGAGATTGATCGCTCGCACTTCCGAGCCTGCTGTTAGTTAAAAAGCGTTAAGGATAAAGCAGCTACTGACTATGCATATAAGCTATTTAGTACGGAAGTCACTCTTGACTTGTACACATGCGACGCTAACGAGGTGTGTTCCGCTGAAATCACGGCACTAACCTGCACACAAAATAGCGAATGACGTTGGCATGGCAGACAATTATCTCGTAACTGTCTTTCTCCTGATCGGGATCGGCACGATGGATAAATCGCCGAAAGGCCGCTTCTATCCGTGCCCCATCCTCAAAGTACTGCTGAAACATGTCAGTGACAGTATCAGCGTTAATGAGCAGATGTGCAGAGGGAGAAAGTCTGTTTCAACGCTTTCATTAAACAGCAAACAAGATGAACGGCACCTGAGCTCCGGGACGCCAGCTGGCGACAGGCGGCTCGGGAGGGATGGGAGCGCCCTCCCGGATCAGATCGGTACTCTCCAGCTCAACACCCGGCAACGACGCGGCAATGATTTGAGCAGTTTCTCTAGCACGACACATGCTAGAATGAACTAGTTTTGTCCAGGGAAAATTCAGGTCCCGCAGACGCTTCCCAGTGTTCTGCGCTTGTGCTCGACCTGAACAACACAAGTCACAAGTCAGATGAAAGTCTATCATCTTATACGATTTCTGGGAGCTCGATAATCACGTTTGTGGTGATTAAATACTATGAACATTCATGATTAAGGCTTTACCCAATTCTGTGAGCATACGACATTCGTCTGAGATCCCATCGACAACGTAATGACCATGTCGAATGAAAAATAGATTGCGCGTCGCTTTGGGTGTTGCAGCGGCCAATTCAGTTTCTTTGGCAAGAGTCCCACTAGACTCTTGCTTTTTGGGGCGAATCAGGTTGGCTGGTTCTCGCCTATCCCAATCTGCAGAAAACAACCCGAACATATTTCCACAGCCGTTGTAAACATACGAAACTAAGAAGGTTTGCCGCGTTTCGGGCTCCAGATTACGGGGAATTTACTTTATGTTGGAACTAGCACAAGTTAGTTTAAAAAGGTCGATCCAAGGACCAAGCATCTAAAATTACTAGGGAAGAACTATCAAAAAAAAGAGAAAAGAAATGACCCAGCGAAGTTCTTAGTTATTAATTTATAATTAATAATAATAACATTATAACTGAGTAACTCATAGATGACTCTTACTCTGCTCCCATCTTCCACAGGGACTGGGTCCAGGACCATCACAGGGAATTCCAGGAGGAGGACCAGGGT
>JAQGAU010004077.1:0-12161 GCA_034698045.1 Paramacrobiotus richtersi
TCACTGTAACAGTTTTGAAGATGTCATTTATACGACCATCAAAATTAAGCCCACCCCCTTCCTGTTCCCAACGGGATCTGCAGGAACAGACTGGAGAGACTTAATTAACAGGCTGTTCATCAGATGCAGCATAGAAAGTTGTTCTAAGTACGCGTAAAAGAATCGCTGGAATACTGCGCACGGCTTGGATACGGGTCTTAAAATGCTGTTGGTCCACTTTGGCCCGAACATAGTGTAGAAGTACATAATTCGTCAGTTATCGATTTGAAAATAACATTCTTTTCTTTCTTATAGTTCTTATGCGATTTGATACTCTGTACCTGGATAGTCGCTTTGCATTTTATTATGGGTGCGCAGTTCCCAATCCGGCCACTAAGCAGTGTCTCGTGCCGTTCGCGTTGGCTGGCATACGCCAAGATCCTTACACCATCTCCGCTTCGGACAAAGCTACTTTCGATGCTATAATCACATCTTTTGTACAAAAGTATAACTGTACTGCTGATGACATACCTGAGGTTATACTGCATCACTTACCGGAACCTGCGGCCCTAGGGGAGACCTTCTGCATGCGGAACCATATCAAAGGTTACCAAGCTGTGGCGACGACAGCAAACCCTACATCAGGCTATTAGATAAGTGTATATTAACAGTACTGCTGTTCGTGGCGGTAGCAGTGCTATGATGTGGTCAACGAGCAGTTACAATGCCCTTGCCCAAAACCTAAAAATTCATCTATTTCTAACACGGTAAAACTGAACATACTTTTCAAATGCCGATAATGCAGAGCAGAGCATAGGCTGCGACATCTTCGCGCCATAAATAAATGATCATACTCGTTGTTAATAACCATTTGCAGCTTGTGCACTAACGGTTTGTGTAACTGGTTCACTTTTTGTTCTTACAAGCAAAAGCCTGGAATGCTGAAATTAATGGAAAACTGGCACTGCGGCGTATTGTGTTACTGTTTAACCTGTAGCTATATAATTTTTTTATTTGTTTTTTTGAAATTTTATTGTGTCAACCTTGTTTCTGAACAAACACGCTCAAATTTACATAGTTTTGTGCGACGCCCGACTGCAGAAGTCCCTGAAAGTGTAGAAAAACCAATAAAAATCCAAAACCGACGCTACACTTTGTGAAAGCCACTCGCCGAATATCACTGTCTTCCAATTAAGCAAGCGCGACGAATTCAGTACACGTTTCCTTCAAAAGTGCAGAATGGCGGAAGTGTACAGTACAAAATTACGACATATATGGCAGCGTCGTTGCGTCCGGTCCGGCGTGGCCGTGATAATGCTTTCGAAGATCAGCACAGATAAGCCCCTTCTGAGCATCTGTGCTACTGGTAAACCATACAGCAAGAGACCGGTTCCAGTAAGTAACGTTTGCTGCTCTCAAAGATCCAAGTTAGATATGCTTCTGCTGTTCAGTCATCAAAAGGAGGTACCGACAATCGCGTCCCGCAATTTGTACCAGCAAATCTGCTAGCGGACCTTCTCGTACCGCATACATTTGGTACCGACCACTTGAAAAATGTGAAACATTTACTTTTCTGTATCCAGTTGATTGTCTCCCTAACGTTTTAAGCAAACATCTGTCCATTAGTACCCATCTGGCAAGAAACGTTACCGCTCTGACAGAAAACATGCATAACGGATAGCCAAGCAGCGGTTGCAACGGGCCCTGTACCAAGAAACACGGACAATGACAATTGGCAATATCAAATACATTCAGTTTTCTTGCTCCCGGACATTCCGTTCTTTTGTTTGGAGACGGTGGTTTCCCGTTATTCGACCGATGCGGGCCCGATACCAGTAAAAGCTGCACGGCGAAATTCACATCTGCCAGTCGCTCTCCGGAAAAAGTCTGACACCGCTATTGCGAAGTTGATCAATTTGTCAATCGCATCATTTTGCTAACTAGCTACAGATTGTAGCAAGATTGATCACTGTAGATTATTTGGCCCCCATCGTCAGTAAGTACGGGAAACAATCTTAATTCCGCAAGTATGGAAAGCCATCTTGTCACCAAGGCATCAGCCACTTCATCCAACTTTCTGAATGGAAACGTTACCGAGCGCACAGACTGTAGAACGGTAGAGTTTGGTATGAAATGGACGATTCAGAATTTCCACTTATGGCAAGGATACAAACCCACGCTGTACAGTAGCGGGGTCTCCATGGCCGAACTGGGGATAAACGACTATGAAGGCCGATGGCGTATTGAAATTTCTCCCGATTCAACTGACCAGGAGAGTATCGGCCTGGGCCTCCGCCTCACTGATCTTAACTATACTGGTTGGAGCCTGGATGGACACTCCCCGCCGTGTCAGGGAGATATTCTTGCTTCCGTTAAAGTGCGGTAAGTGTAAGCCAGACCATCTCCTTGCTGTCGAATATGAATGATAATCGCAGAATGAACTCGTTCGCCATAATTGCGTGGTTAAACATTTTTGACAGTTGCACTGGTTTAAAAGCTACATTCAGCTGAAGTTGAGAAAAATTAGGATTTCAGCCAGACAGAAATAGGACGTGTGCATGTTATTTCGAGCTGTAGATCTATAATTAAAAAGTCTGAAACGGAACGTAACAAGTGTTTGTTTACCAGCGAAATGTCGGTCAAAGAATTGCATGATAACCATGTCCTGAAACACTGGCTTAACGGCTCTTACGATGATTTCGTACAATTTTGTACAAGTTCTCTTCACGTTGAGTGTGACTGTCGGTTTGTCAGTTGTTGGGCAGCGATGTTGGAGAATTAATAATAAAGTACACATACTGCGATAGTTTCGACATATGAACCCAGACAGCACACATCTTTTCCGTTTGCAGGGTGACTACCGGGAAAGCAGACACTCGTCTGAGTCACGGAGCAGTGAAATTGTTAATCAACAAGAAAACGCCAGGAACGGGTCGTTGGACGGTGATGTCATATGAGTCTTTGTTCGGATTAAATGGACAACCCGGAAAGCTTCTTGACGGTTGTCTCACGGTTTTCCTGGACATTGCTCTCACTGTGCAGGAAAGGATTCCCATGACCTGCCCCGATCGACGAGAATTCGCGCACCGGCAGCTAGACTGGACCAACTCAGGACGTATACTTGATAACAACTTTGTTCTGCGCTCAGCGGATGGCATGGAGTTCTTCGTTAATCCGACGCTCTTGGCAGCACATTCTCCTGTGTTCGCTGCTATGCTTAACCATGACTCCAAGGAGAAAGAACTGATGCGGTGTGAGGTGCAGGATGTGGATGGAGAGGCGACCGAGATCCTGATCGACTACCTGTACGAATGCGAGACGGACAAGATCAACGGGGACAATGCGGAGAGAGTAGTGCTGATGGCGGATAAATACCAACTGCTGCATCTGCGCGGCGTCAGTGAGGGTGTCCTGGCGAGCAACATCACGATGGAGAATGCGGTGTATTGTCTGCGTTTTGCCAGTCTACACAAGCTGGACGGCTTGAAGCAGACGTCCTTGAAAGTGATTGGGAAGAATATGGGGCAGCTGCTGTCCAATACGGTCATCGTGAAGTCGGATCCGGAGATCATGCAGATCATTATGGAAAACTGTGCCCAGAAGGCACGTCTTACCGCCACGTCTTTGGCTTCACGCACGCTGTGATCGTACGTATGCGTGCCGAAGAATTGAGAGATATAGCTACCATTCTGCTGTCGTATGGAGCAGCTGGTTATCGGGACTCTGTACTGTTATATTAACTTGCACTCTTGACTGCTCAATTGGATTGTTGCATGTTTTGCTGAATCAGGCTCTTGCATAATAACCATGCCCTCTCCTGGGCAGAAATATTTCAACTCCTTATCCTTTCAGTGTATGCTAATCTTAGTAAGGTCTTGGGTTGTCTGGGATTTTGAATCGGCATTGAGCAATCTGTTCTGTTGTACCTGATAATCGGTCCGCTTCTATGAATATGACGCGCAAATGGGCTACTCATTCTTGTTGATATTTATTGCTACAAGAAATCATAATACACCGCGGTAAACTGGGTTGATGAAGAAGTCCATGCCATCCGTTAAGCGTACAAATGTGTGGGGCGAATATGAATAAGTTTTTCAGCTAACTAAAATCGATGAACCGATGAGGTACCTAACCTTTACATACTGTTGGGAGAAACTCTTACAGACTTACACATAATCCCTATATCTGGACACTGTGCAATTGCAAACAAACCGTTCCGATGCCGTTTTATGCTACTGGTGCCGACTGTTATACAAAGCAGTTCTCTCCCGCGAGCAACATTTCACCATGACTTTAACACGACGAGAATAATGTTCTACGGTAAATTTCACGCAACATTTTACGGATAACTAGGTTCACAATTACGCCATTAGACTTGCGGGAGTTTAATCGCACAAAATGGAGCCAGATTACATATTATTGGAAATGTCGACATTAAATAACATACAAATAAAGAAACTACCTACATTATTCTGCGCAAATTTTACGGCTGCTGATATATGGATTCTTTCGTGCAACTATTCAGCAAAACTCAGTTGAAGTTTTGTCGAAGGGTATCATTTGCGATAGCATTTGCGAACGGTAGATCCAAAGTCAACAGCTGTAAACCATGATTTATGTACAGTGCTTAACTGGTGGAGAAGCCGACTTTGTTCTAACACAATGACAAGAATGGCAACACAAGACTAAAAGTAAAACACTGACCTTACAAATACATAGTATTGATATCTCACCATATATACGGTGCAGTTTAACTTACATATCCCACGCTAAGGAAGGTATCATTTAACCCCGCCTTTTAATTCAAAAGACTTGGTGAGATGAGACTTGTCGATCCAAGCTAAGGCCTAAGCTGCGAAATATGTCCTTTTAATCAGTTAAATTTTCCGTAAAAAACAAGGTCGCCAGTTACTCCGATCTGTTATTATTACTTATGACGTACCGTCGGTACCGATAACGAGTTTCATGTAAGCGGGCAATTTGCAAGCTACTGACAGTTATACTGTATATGGGGTTACAGTTGATTACTAGTGCACGGGCACCGAATACGGTAGTACTGAACTCAAGGTGTTACAGGCATGGGCTCTATTCTGAATCTGCAAAACAGGCTGAGAATACTAATCAGCGCGAAATTCTTCTAAAGCACTGACAAGTAAACATTTTTCAATGTGTTATTCGCATAAATACGTCTCATACACCAGTAAAATCTCATAATTTTGGAAGGTCAGCAGCCTCTTTGCCAACACATGTACTGACCGAAACGGCGCTGAACAGTCTTTTCTCGTATACCCGGATACCGAACGTTTTACCTGTACCGTTACGGTTTTGTACTGACACGGAACTCAAGGCAGATTTCATTTATCAGTGCTCGCCAGTGTGCATTCAACAGGAGACCGAACGATTCAACAAAATTACAACTGGATTGATTTGTTTTGTAGTACAGATTGTGCGGGTTGCAGACCGCACATTCGGTATCTTGTAAAAAGTTATTCTTCCAGACATTGTTTACTTCAACAGTTTTATTCTGATTACTTGCATTAAAATGCCTCCGCCATTACCAGCGTTGTAGCCGCCACCGGACAGCCAGGCGCGGACTGTTTCATCTGTACCGATTAGAATCGCGAGCGAAAGCACACAATGTCGACCATATCGGTTTGATATGAAGTGGACCATCCACGGATTCGATCAGCTGCATCGAGGAGCTTCACTGCGAAATACCGGAGTCTCCATGGCCGAATTGGGACTGAAGGACTATGAAGGACGCTGGCGTATTTCTATTGCATCGTGCAGCGCCGTCCAGAATCAAGAGCATATTGCCGTGTATCTCGTTCGCACTGACGTCACGGAAAAAGGTATCATGGGTCTCACTGCGTCTCCCTATTCTGGCGCGCAGGACATTCACGCGGCAGCACAATTTCGGTACGTATCAGAATAAACTCAATAAACAGGTTTTTCATATTATTACTGTATGAGATGGGTGTCTAGTAAATCGTTTCTTCTCATTGTCGCGTAAAACTAAAATCACGTACAGAGAATATGAGATACACTTGGTCGAGTTTGGCACAAAATACCTGTATGTAACTGATGTATTAGCTGATATATGCTATTTAAAGATGAAAAATTAGCGTAACGAGTGCGCTAATAAATATTGTATAAATTAATAATAACGATGCGGCATTTGAAACGTCAAGTAAACATTTATTTACTTAACTTTACACAGCATATACTTTACTTAACTTTACATAGCATATACATATACCAGCTAATACATCAGTTGTTTACATGTCGTTTCAAATACCGTATCGTTATTATTAATTTATACAATATTTATTAGCGGACTCGTTACGCACGCAGCAAACTATGTAACGCTTTCGTGAATTTTTGACGACATACCTCATTGGAAACATTTATGCATAACGTTTGTTTGCGAGAAGGCGTAATAATTATGAGAAAACTGCGTTACTGGGAGATCGTAGCTGCTGTCTTAAAAACTGTGCTGATGCAGCTTTTTTCTTTGCTCAGAGTGTCTACCGGAAAATCTACAGATGCACTGATAAAAGAGGGTTCCATCATCCATGGGAAGAACTTTTAGTTACCTAGCCAACTCTTCGGGCATGAATATCACCACGCGAGCCGCTGTGTTCGGGTCCAACGCACAACCGGGTCAACTGCGCGAAGGATGTATCAAGATCTCCATGCAGGTCACAATCCACTGCCTGCAGGACAACACCTCCAGTCTGACGAGCGCCGGACAGCGAGAATTCGCTCAAAAGCAGCTACAATGGGCAAATTCAGGGCACGAGCATGATGCTGATTTCATGCTGCGCTCAATGGATGGCAAGGAATTCTTCGCCAATCCATTTCTCCTAACGGCTCATTCGCCGATATTCGCGGCCATGTTGAGCAACGATACCAAGGAGAAGCGGTCAATGAGCTGCGAAATGGAGGATGTGGACGGGGAGACTGCGGTCATCTTATTGGACTATTTGTACGGCTGTGAGACCGGGAAGATTAACGGACAAAACGCGCAGAAAGTGGTGCTGATGGCGGATAAGTACAACTTGACCCATCTGCGCTCGGTCGCTGAACAAACGCTCACGCATACACTGACTATTGAGAATGCCGTGCAGGTTCTTCGCTTCGCCAACCGCTACAAGTTGGACACTTTGAAGGGAGCATGCTTGAAAGTGATTGAACAGAATATGGGGATTATTCTGTCCGACAAGGAGCTTGTCAGGTCTGATCCGGGAACGATGCAGATTATTACTGCACACTGTGCCAGGAAGGCACGCCACGCGGTTAAATCTTGGGAATTTTGAATCGCCGACTCCTCTGCTAAATTAATCAGGAAACTGTTTTTTCAAATTCTTGTACATACTGGCCTTGAAATAGGAATTTTCCGCTTTAATTTGGGTAGAACAAGGCATGGTGTGTGCAAGTTGTTTTGTCCGGGGATGATTATTATTGGATAGTGTAATGATTGTATGTACAACCGTAATACTTCAAGTATGTAATTATTTTACATACGACATGTTGTTTCTTTTTCCTCTGCGTTTTCACATACTATTGTACTGGAAGTAATGGATTTTCTTATGCGCTTTAATATTGGTAATAAGATCATGCTGTAGTATTTCGTCTTGTCATTGTGTTATTTGCGATCGCCGCTGACGTGACCACAGCGGTTTTGATTTTGATTCTTTTGAGCACTGTCGGATGGGCAACCGCAAGGATACACTATTACTCTGTCGCGTAAGCACGACATAGCATTATTATCTTCTGTCGTGCTATAAGTCATAATTTTTCAAATACAAGTCAGATTAGCAGTGACAGATCTAGAGGTGTACGAATTTCTCGCGCTTCTACGGTTTTACTAAGTACACCGATCGATGGACAATTTTGTACTTGCGCTGCAAAAGTTGTGCGACGAGCATATAAAACGGGAACTAACGATGCTAATAATATTGTTATTAATTTTTTTTCGTTTTGGTTCATAACGCTAAACCGCTGCAATGGTTGATGTGGTTGTTTTTCTTGCTAAGTAATAAAATACATGCGTCTCGTACTAACAAAGTAAATTCCGGCTGGCTTTTCAAAGACTTTCTCCCAGAATGATAATCAGTCTGTTATTATTACGTATCTCATTTTTCTGCATGTATCCACAATGCCATGAGGCCCATTCAATCGCGAACCCGAACATATTTGCATTAGATTATTCACAAAATGTTGTTCTGTCTTCGCATTGCCCCAGGGGCAAATTTCCGGGGTTTGCCTCATATCGCTTTTCTTAGTCAGAGTCAGAGGAACCAGACCGATTTTTGACTGCCGAATACTTGCTCCTTGGTCTAGTCTAGTTGGCGCCATAGCCGAATAAAATACCCTAATATAAGTCGAGACGCAAGCTCAGTCGAGACGCAAGCTCTGAGCTAGACGCTTGAATTGCTGTGTACATTTTCTGCATAGCGGTATGTTACAATAATTGACGTTTTTCTCGAAAAAACTGTCATTTTTCCATCTTATTTTTTGAAAAACCATCTTGGGAACACCATGCCACCAACAACCAATACTCCTGTCAGAAGTGTGATGACTGAATCACCAACCATTCCATCCGATCGGGAGGACCGGCTCACTAAACAGCTGTATGACATGGTTTACCGTATTGTAAGCACTGATATCGCTGTAATTATTTCTTCCAATACCTCCCGCTCTAAAATCCTACCTCCGCAGTGGAATAAGCTACCCGAAGCTGCACAGGTCCGTTTTCAAAATTTTCTTGGTGACTTTACCAAGCAGCTCTTATCAGCATCACAGTTAGGAGTTTGGGCACCGAATGAGATTTTGGAATTGTTTTCGTATGGCTTAGCTGAATATGCTACTACGGTGTTAAAATGCGAAGTATCAAAGGGAAAATTCTTTAATAAAAACCTAAAAAAATGTGTCCCGAACGAACTTTATGAACAAAAATTTGTTTTAATACGCGAAATTAATCGCATTGTTCGAAAACGTCGTAGATATAGGCGGTCAGGTGGATTACTCTCAGCTGATGATGAAACTAGCCTAAAAAATTTGAAAATTTTAAAGCGTCGTGTTTGTCAAAAGATTGAGCAGATCAAGTCAGCCGAAGAGTTTAGGGATAATGAGGGATGGTTCAGGAAAAACCGGTACAACTTCATTAATAATGTATTGTGTAAAGATGCAGAAGTTCCGGATGATGTTCTCGCTATGAGTGATATTGTAGAGCATTTCAGTGGATTATGTAACCCTTCTGATTTGCCACCTGTTGATCTTAAATGGATTGATAAACTGCCCAAACCGGACGTAACCGAAAGTTTTGAGTCAGCTGCTATTAGACCCAGTGACATTCGGACGGCTCTTAATAATAAGAAATTATCAAGCGGATCCGGGTTAGACGGTATTAACTATTCCTTTCTTAAACCATATCCTGAAATTCACCGTTTCTTAGCTACGATGTTTAATAAAACTTTAGAAAGTGGAAATGCTTGCGAATCATGGAAAGTTGGTAAGACTGTTTTAATACATAAAAAGGATGATATTAAAAAGGTAGGTAACTATAGGCCTATTACTTTGACCAGCTGCATTGGAAAATTGTTTCATTCGGTAATTTCTAAAAGACTGTTATCTTACTGTACTAAAAATGGTATCATCGACGTAAGCGTGCAAAAAGGCTTCATAGAAGCAATGAATGGGTGTGGTGAGCATTCTTTTAAACTGCAAAAGCTGATACAACAACAGCGTATAAAAAAACGTACCATGCATGTAGCTTGGTTAGATGTAGCCAATGCGTACCCTTCAGTAAGGAAAGACGTTATACTGCATGCTCTTAATCGGTACGGCATCCCGGAAGCGTACGTTAAATATACAGATAATTATTATACAGGACTGTCTGTCAAAATTAATTATAATAATCAGTTTTCGCAAAATATACCTTTTACTGTAGGTCTTTTTCAAGGTGATACTATGAGTTGTGCCCTTTTCTTGAACTCTTTTAATTCTATTTTGGAATTCCTCTCACAGAATAAGAAATGCGGTGTTGCTTTTGATATTAAACCAGAGGATAAAATTGTTTCTCTCGCTTTTGCTGATGAACTTACGGTTATCACTAATAATAAATCATCTATGAGTCGGATTTTAAGAGAACTAAATACTAAACTAAATTCAATCAGCTTAGAGTTAAATGCAAAAAAATGCAAATATTTTTCCATATCTAAAGGCGTGTCTACAGAAAATAATTTCGAAATAAATGGTGTTAAAATCGAAAGTATTTCGAGTGAACCCATGAAATTTTTAGGTACATGGATTTTTAATAAAAAACAAACAGCTGCAGCTGGTAAGTCTGTTGAAAGTATTGTACTTAAGTTTCTACAGCGTATTGATAGGTTAAAACTACGTGGGGAATATACATCATGGATTTACAGTAACTATATGGTAAATAGTGTACGTTTCTATTTAACTGTGCACGAACTTTCACTGCCGACGGTAGACAGATTAGAGGCTAATGTTAATCGCTTCCTGAAAAAGTGGCACTGTTTACCAGAGTCTGCTAATTGTGATTTCTTTTATGTGACCGATGGCTTGGGTATAAAATCGATTAAGTCTGTATATCTACAATCGCATGCAGCGTTTATTGCATCTTCCGTGTGCTCAGCCGATACTGTAGTTGCCGCTGTTGCCAGCGAGAGCATCGATTCGGCTTGCCTGTCTCAGCCAGAAATAATTAATGTTGTAAATCAGGAGGTAGAATTAACCAGAATGGACGGAGATATCAGGGGCATGAGAAAGCGTATTAACAAGAAAGTGTGTCAACAGATTCTGGTTTCGAGGGAGGAGAGAATTAAGACTCTAATACAGCAGGGAGCCTGGCTAACGATTGTCCAAGAGCAGCAAGCCCACACGTTTTACAAATCAGCTGTTTTTGACCTTGCCGATAAAGTCGCAAAATGGACAGTTAGAGCATTATTAGACCTGTGTCCAACTGCTTTCAACCTATGCAAATACGGTAAGATTCTCTCTGCAGTTTGCGACCTGTGTGGCTTCGGATGCGGCTCTTTGTGCCATTACTTGAATGGTTGCCCAGTGGCACTAAACTCTCACCGTTACACCTGGAGGCACAATAGCGTGTTACACGCAATTTTTGAAAAATTTCTTAAACATTTAGGTAGTGGATGGGAAATTCGAGCCGATTTAAGCGAGATTAGCTATGAGGAACATGTAGAAACTGTGCCGTGCATGATATTCTGCCGACCTCTGTTTTCCCTGACTTAACTTTGTATAACCGCGGGGAGAAGCGCTTTATTGCAGTTGAACTTACTGTCCCGTTTGAGAGTCACAATGGATACCAACAAGCTGACCAACGGAAACGGATCCGTTACCAACACCTGATCAGCGATCTGACCAATGCCGGCTGGAAAACCAACTATCATCACTTAATGGTCGGATCACGGGGGATGATCAACGCCGCGACAAAGAGCAGTATACAGCAAATAGCCAGTGCTGCTTTTGACCGCAAGGGGATTTATTCACTGCCGAAGTTTTTAAGTGTTTTAAGTAAAATTTCCTTAAGTTGCAGCTATGTAGTGTTTATTAATAGAAATAATATGGGATGGAAACCACCTCCCCCCACTCAGCTGTTCAAGTTACAATGTCAGTGAGCCGGTAATCCTGATTGGTCGTCCATCAGCACGGACGATAACGATGCTGCCTGTTTTTTTCCTCCCGCTAGACGCGTGTTGTCATAATGGTGTTCCTCGATGCGTTTTTCATCTTGTTACCTTTATTGCGTATTACGGTTCATGTACATCCGTTTCGACAGTGGGCTGATTAAAACAGTTAATGGTAGGCAAGTGTTCCGGCTTTTCCAATTTTTTTTCCCACGTAGTAAAACCTTAAATAAAAATAACTGAAATTGAAAAGTTTGGTTTTAATTTATTTTTTTTATACGTATTATTTTGTGGGTTTTTATTGGTTTTATGCCGGGACACTAACAAAACAAGGTCATATAAGGGCTCACTCAAGTAATCATCATGGTAAATTTCGCTAAATTTAGCTCTCTTTGAAATGGACTCGTCTGGAGCGATTTTCGACTTTTCAGACACCCAAATGACCTGGAAAAAGTTTTTTCCAGAGTTTAAAAAGTTGCTTAATCATTTGCACCAACAAGAATTGAA